>JANVCL010000005.1:5300773-5315037 GCA_026546855.1 Erythroxylum incrassatum | reverse complement strand
ACTAATTTCCTTATTTATATCTATAGCATCAATGGTGATTGCTTTTAGTGCGTCTCTGTACATAGTTCTCAATCATCGACCAAAGTTTCTGATTCCAATTATACTATTAGCTGGTATTTCAGCAGCCTCGTTTGCGTGGATACAGTTTCCTCTACTTGCTGAAGTAGCAAGCTCAACTTTTTGGAGAAGCATTTTTGGTCCACAAAGTAAAGAGCTACTATATGGGAGCAATGAAGATGACTTAGAAGCAATGTACTCCATGGCACCATCTGGATATTAAGATTTAGTTTGATTTATGTCACATGTTTAGCAAGGTTATTTAGTGTTCCGAGTCTTTAAGAAGTCAGTAAATTGGTGCTAAGTTGTTGAGTCACGATATTAGTAATGGGTAGTTTTTATTAATGCTTTTGTGACCCATGTTGGCCACAATGCGTAAGCCTTATATAAGGCCTTATTCTAATAATTTAATAGATGTGTGTGAGTTAACGTCATTTCCTTTTATCTTATTGTTCTCATAATCTCTGCTCACTCTTCTTTCTATCGTTTATGTTCAAAAATTTCAACATGGTATCAGAGTCATAGATCCTTGACGGACTGTGAGATTGAGTGAAAAAAAATTCTTCCAATGGCTACTAGCAATTCAGCTACTCTCCTACCCCCAAATTTCAATGGTGAAAACTATCAAGTATGGGTTGTCAAGTTGAAAGCTCATTTAAGAGGTCTCGGCTTATATCAATGGGTGGAAGAAGAAAGGGAATTAACAGCCTTGGGAAATAATCCAACACTAAATCAAATAAGAGCTCATGAAGAAGAAGCAGTGAAAGCTCCAAGAGTGTTATCTATTATTTTCTTTGCAGTTTTAGAATCAATTTTCACAAGAATTATGACTTGTGAAGCAGCTAAAAATGCTTGGGATATACTGAAAGAATTATATCAAGGCAATGAAAGAATGAAGAAGATGCAAGTTTTAAATCTCAAAAGAGACTTTTGTAGCTTTGAGCATAAAAGAACAAGAGAGCATACAAGAATATTCTGATCGATTGATGACTTTGGTGAACAAAATACGGCTAATGGGAGAGGATGTATCCGAGAGCAAAATTGTAGAAAAGATTTTTATAAGTTTGCCCGAAAAATTTTAGGCAAAAATTTCATCTTTTGAAGATTCAAGAGATATTAATGATTTAACTTTATCCGAATTTATTAATGCTTTGCAGGCACAAGAGCAAAGAAGGGCCATGTGGAAAGTTGAAACTGAGCAAATCGATGAAAGAGCTCTTCTAACCAAATCGTCAAAAGAAAAAGGTAAATTTCCTCAATGTGATCATTGCAAGAAACCGAGGTATGAAGAGAAAGATTGTTGGCATAAGGGAAAATTTCAATGTTTCAATTGTAAAAAATTTGGACACCTATAGAAAAATTGCAGATTAAAAAAGGAGCAAGCAGATATGGTCGAGTTAGTTGGTTAAGTGTTGGAGTCTTAGAAGTCTAGAGATTCAAGAAGACGTTATTGACAGTTAGAAAGCTTTTTTCAGTTAAGTCTGTTAACAGTTGTTGACAGCCAATGTAGCAAATGTATAAATACAAAGAGAATAAATGAAGCTCTCAATTCATTCTTCTCAATATTTGTCTTCTACAAATTAGTTATACGAAATCATAAAATCAAGTGTGGTATCAGAGCATTTATTGAAGGATCTTAAGGGGTCTGTGGAGAGATTCTTGGAAGTCTTCTTCGAACAAGAAAGTGTTGCAGACTCGAAGGAGTACAGACACCACGATGGAAGGATTTTCAAGCATGCAAGCACCATTATTTGATGGAGAGTCGTACCAGATTTGGGCAGTAAAGATGCAAACATACCTGGAAGGACTGGACTTGTAGGAGCCAATTGAAGAAGATTATCAAGTTGATCCATTAGCAGACAATGCAACAGTAAATCAGATGAAGTATCAGAGGGAAAGACTTACCAGAAAAGTCAAGGCCAAGTCTTGCCTCTACTCAGCAATAAGTCCTTCGTTATTTGCAAGAATCATGCATTTAAAATCTGCCAAAGAGATATGGGATTACTTAAAGGCTGAGTATGAAGGAGATGAGAGAGTGAAAAGCATGAAGGTAATTAACCTGATGAGGGAGTTTGATAAGCTCCAAATGATAGAAGATGAATATGTCAAAACATATGCTGGAAAATTCCAAGATCTTGCAGACAAGATCAGACTTCTTAGAAGTCGATTTGAAGATGAAAAGATTGTAAAGAAGATGTTGATTTCCCTACCAGAGAAATTTGAAGCAACTATCATCTATTTGGAAAACACCAGAGATATGGCAGATCTGAAGTTGTCAGAGTTGATGAGTTTTCTACAAGCCCAAGAGTAAAGGAGAGCACTAAGGAATGCTGAAATCATCGAAGCATCACTCAGGACAAGTCAGAAAAACAATGGAGGAGGAAAGCAGGAAAGTTGGACCAAAGGCGATTCAGAAAGCAAGAAACAAGAAAAGCAAGAAACTTCAGCAACTTCATCTCAGTCCTAAAGAGATCCCTGCAAGCATTGTGGTAAGACAAATCATCCCCATTATAAATGTTGGGAAGTTTTGTAGAATCAAGGAATAGGAACAGAATCCAGGAGATGCCCACATTGCTGCCAAGAAAGAAGATGAACGGCTGTTTGTAGCTTCCTATCACAACACCACGATTTCAGCAGATAGTTGGATTGTAGATAGTGGCTGCTCAAATCACATGACAAGCAATTTGAGTATCTTTAAGAACTTAGACCAGAAGCACACTTGTGGAGTGAAGATTGGCAATGGACAATTGATTTCTGCCAAGGGAAGAGAAGCTGTCGTGATTGAAGGTATGAAGGGTCCAAAGACACTTGAAGATATGCTCTATGTTCCAAATCTTGAGCAAAGCCTTCTTAGTGTTTCCCAACTGATTGAAAAAGGATACTCAGTTCTCTTCCAAGGTGGTTTCTACACAATTACAACTTCAGATGGAAGACTTCTGTTCAAGATTGCAGCCAAGGACAACATTTATATACTAAACCTACTTGATCAGCATTAGTTAGCACCCAATGCAAGTGTTAAGGTGACAAGTCTCTGGCACAAGAGGCTTGGTCATCCTCACTGGAAGGGACTGATAAAGCTGTATAAGACACATCTAGTTCGAGGAGTACCAATCCTTGAAGAAACTCAACAAGTGTGCACTACATGCATACAAGGAAAGAAGGCAAGAGAACCATTCAAGGACAACAATTGGAGAGCATCAGAGTTACTTGAATTGGTCCATACTGATGTGTGTGGACCTTTACCTATTGAATCTCTTAATGGAAGCAGATTAATTGTCACCTTCATTGATGACAAGTCAAGATACTGCTGGATTTATTTCCTCAAATCCAAAGCAGAAGTACCAGAAGTCTTTCAGAGGTTCAAGCTCATAGCAGAAAATCAAAGTGGGAAGAGGATAAAGAAGCTCAGAAGTGATAATGGATCTAAATTTTGTAATCAAAAAATGGACAAGATTTGTCAAGAAAATGGAATTGTACATCAGTTGACAGTGCCTTACTCACCCCAACAGAATGGGGTGAGTGAAAGAAAGAACAGAACCATCATGGAGATAGTTAGATGTTTGCTCCAAGAAAAGTCTCTACCTAAGTTTCTTTGGGCTAAGGCTGCAGCTACATCAGTATTCCTCCTCAACAGACTTCCCACTAAAGCTTTGGAGAAGAAGACAGCATATGAAGCTTGGCACTTGAGGAAACCGAATCTGAAAAGCCTGAAGATCTTTGGCTCTCATTGTTTCACCTATGTGCCACAACAGAAGAGGAATAAGCTGAACTCTAAGGCTACAGCAGGGGTTTTCATTGGTTACTCTGAAGTCACTAAAGGATATAGAATCCTGATTCCCAACAAGAAGGAAGTCAAGACCAGCAAGGATGTGACTTTCCAAGAAGATGAGGTTTGGAATTGGTCAGAATTGGAAGAAGATAATGCACGGATAGAAAAGATGCAGATGCGGGGAGTCAAGTTGCCAGAGATTACTTCAGAAGAGGAGTCTGAAGATGATGCCAGACCACAAATAGAAGGAGGTCACAAAAGTAAAGAGGAGCCAGAACTAGAAATCCATGCTGATAGTGACCTTGAAGATTAGGTGGATCATATTCCAAAAAGAGGTACAAGACTTCTTACTGATATTTACCAAACTTGCAATCTAATCCTTTGCAAACTAGTAAGCTTCTAAGAAGCAAAAGAAAGCAAGGAGTGGCTAGTTACAATGGTGGAGGAAATCAGAATGATTGAAAACAATCAGACTTGGGAGTTAGTGGAGAAACCAGCTAACAGAAAAATTATTGGTGTGAAATGGGTCTACAAAACAAAGGTAAATCCGGATGGCACTTTGAACAAATTCAAGGCAAGATTAGTTGTCAAGGGGTATTCTCAAGAGAATGGAGTAGGCTACTCAGACACCTTTGCACCAGTAGCTAGGTTGGAAACAATTCGACTCATCTTGAACATTTCAGCTGAAAGAGGTTGGCTTGTGCATCAGCTAGATGTCAAGTCAGCGTTCCTGAATGGAGAGCTGAAGGAGGAGATTTATGTAGAGCAGCCCAAGGGTTTTATTGTAGAAGGAAAGGAGGAGAAGGTGTACGGATTAAGGAAAGCTTTGTATAAGCTAAAACAAGCTCCAAGAGCTTGGTATGATAAGCTCGATGCTTACCTACAGCGGATTGGGTTCAACAAAGGTGAGAATTAGTTGACTCTCTACGTGAGGAAGCTAGGAAACAGAATCATTTACATGTCTGTCTACTTTGATGACTTGCTACTGACTGGAAACATGCTAAGGAGATTGAAAGTGTTAAACTCAAGTTGAAGGAGTTGTTTGACATGACAGATTTGGAGTTAATGACATATTTCTTGGGGATGGAAGTTAATCAAGATCAGCTGGGGATTTTCATTTGCCAAAGAAAGTACATCAAAGAGGTGCTTAAGAGATTTCACATGCTGGAGTGTAAACCAGCAAAATCACCTATGAACTGTAAAGAGAAATTACAGAAAGAAGATGGAAGCAAAGCTACTGATGTACATAACCTCTACAAGACCAGATATGCAGTTTTCAGTAAGCTTGCTCTCAAGATTCATGGCTGCACCAACTGAAATTCATATAACAGCAGCCAAGAGGGTCCTAAGGTACCTCAAGGGCACATACAACTTTAGTCTTAAGTATGGCAGAACAGGGAACTTGGAAATGAGAGGGTACTCGGACAGTGATTGGGGAGGCTCTTCAGAGGATATGAAGAGTACCTCTAGCTACTGTTTTAGCTTGGGATCAAGTTGTTTCTCATGGGGATCGAAGAAGCAAAATGTGGTAGCTCAATCCACAGCTGAAGCAGAGCTTATCGCAGCTACTGCTACTGTGAATCAAGTTATTTGGCTTAGAAAGATGATGGCAGAGTTATGTATCCCACTAGAGAAGAGTACAGAGATATTAATAGACAATAAGGTTGCATTAGCAATCTCTCAAAACTCAGTGTTCCATGGAAGAACAAAACACTTCAAAATGAAGTGTTGCTTTCTTTGTGATATTCAGCAAGAAGGAGAGATCAAGCTCGTGTATTGCAAAACAGAAGAACAAGTAGCTGACCTATCCACTAAAGCGTTGCAAGGAAGGAGGTTTGAATATTTACGGAGCAAGGTTGGTGTATCTCAAGATTCCTAAGACAGGAGGAGTATTTTGGAGTCTTGGAAGTCTAGAGATTCAAGTTATTGAGAGTTAGAAATTTTTTTTCAGTTAAGTATGTTAACAATTGTTGACAGCCAATGTAGCAAATGTATAAATACAAAGAGAATAAATGAAGCTTTCAATTCATTCTTCTCAATATCTGTCTTCTACAAATTAGCTATACGCAATCATAAAATCAAGATTAAGAAAATCTTTTTGGAGAATTGGTGAGATGTGCACCAAGATATTTTTGGAAAGACGTGCTCCAATGATTGTAGGTTGGTGAGAAGGGCATCAATAAGATGATGAGATGTGCATCAATAGGTGAAGAGAAATGCTTCATAGAATATTCTGAAGATGGGGAAAAGTGCTCCAGAAAATTTGAATTGTCGTGTAAAAGAAGTTGTGCAAGAGCTGACTTAGCCAAAGTTGTCAATTTGTTTCCTAAACTGAATTCTACAGAGTTCAGTTTAAGGGAAGGTATTAAGAATTAGTTTGATTTATGTCACATGTTTAGCAAGGTTATTTAGTTGTCCGAGTCTTTAGCAAAGTCAGTAAATTATTGCTAAGTTGTTGAGTCACGATAGTAGTAGTGGGTAGTTTTTATTAATGCTTTTGTGACCCATGTTGGCCACTATGTGTTAGCCTTATATAAGGCCTTGTTCTGATAATTTAATAGATATGTGTGAGTTAACGTCATTTTCTTTTATCTCATTGTTCTCATCTTCTCTGCTCACTCTTCTTTCTATTGTTTATGTTCAAAAATTTCATCACTAGAATGGCAGAAAATCAAGCGCAGAGCTCATGAACCTTGATACAAACAAAAGAGTTGGATCTGTAAGATTTGCATTCAAAATGATATTAGTAAGAGAAGGGCGTGAAGATTTTGATGATAAAAGTTGAAACATAATTTTTTTCTGATTTGAATTCTTGCAATTAGTGAATAAACTATAGATTCTCACCTCCACATCTTTCTCTTTGAAGCGACTAATAAGGTTGGAAGGTTTTCTATTCATGTTCTCAGTAGCTTGCAAGAGTGCATCTCCAAAGGCTTAACCCATCTGAAATTTGTTTTCAAGTTTAAACAACGATAATCCTACATAAGAATTTGGATAACTACATTAAATACATGTTATAAACCATGGAGATCAGGAACTTAATTCACGTTCATCTCTCTTCCCAAGACCTTCCCTTCCTTTATGCCTACAATTACTTTTCTGGTGTGTTCTATCCTTCTGTACCATCAATCTTGTCTACTTCTACGTCTGTCCCTCCTCGTGCTTTGGTGGGGAATTTAATAAGTTGCTTGCACCCGTATAAATTGTTCCCAGGAGAACCAAAATCCTGTCTTTTATCCTCAGCTTTTCCTTATTCTATGTTTCTGTCAGCTTTTCAAATTTAGAATATCTATATGTTCTCTGATATTACTTTTTATTGAGTTCTTAAGGTTCAAGTTCTCGACTTTAAGCCCTTTTTTCTACGAGAACCCAACTTAAAATATTTCATGTACCCACATATAATTGGCCTAATCATGAACATCACAATTGTTTTTCCTGGAAATAAGGAATTTGACAAACCATACTTGATCATATTGTCCTATGACATTGAAACAGACAAAAACCAGAACAACAAAGCAGCCAGTTTCTGTTTGGTTATTTTGGATTCTCTTGCAACATTTTATACTTAGAAGAGGAGAGCTTTATTCTCTATTACTTATTCTTTTAGTAAGTGCATGGAGTTTTTCCTGATTAACTAATTCTGATTTCAATTCACGCAAGATACGAAGTTAAGAACAAAACACTCAAAAGATTTCATCCTCCACATCTTTGTTAGGCTTTCAAGTTCTTGGAATGGCAATATACGTTCAACTCAACCTTAATATCATCAGCTTTAGCGTCTTCAGGCAATAAAACCAAGGTGTTGTATTCATAGCTCCTCCTGGCTGACCAATAACTCATCAGCCGATTCATCTTCTTCCTCTTCCTTGTGCTTTCCTCTCGTTGTCAGGACTACATCATCAATAGCGATCTTACGTCCTCTTTGCTCAGCCCTGGAACTTCGTACCTCAATTTGTAAACGTCATCTTCCTCTTTGAAGCGTCAAATAAGATTGGAAGGTGACAGGCTGAGGTTTTCGAATACCCGTTGATGTTCTCAGTAGCTAGCTGGACTGTGCATTTCGAAGCCCTGAGGGAAAGAACTCTAAAAATACACAAGGAGAAGGGTTTAATGCACTTGAAATATTTTTGCGAGCTTAAATATTCACAACCTTGTATCCAAAGCTCAGATTTCTCACCATCCTTAGAGACCGCAACTTCTTTCCCAATCCCAAATCAGAGGCTTACCTGAACGGATTCAGCCATCATTCTCTGTTTGCCCATGGTCGTCGACGCCCTGCAAATCCGAACCTCGGTCCCCCTCCTCAGCTGACCCGCAAGCGAATCGCATGGGTTCGCTTATGCACCTACAACCCACAAGGAGGATCACAGACTAGCCCTCACAACGATTCTTAAGAGTTGGAACAGCTTTACCTGGTTGCCGCATCTAGGATGTGTCTCTCCATGGACGTCGCCCTCCTCATTTTCTCATCTTCTCTGAGTCAGCCGACTCATTGCCGAATTGGGGATGTGGTCTCAACGCATCGTGAAAGGTAGGGGAAGTTTTACCCTAGAAGATGAAGAGCTAACCAACGATACCAATTGTTTTGGTCTTTGACTAATTTTGTCTTCACTTTGGTCGGCCCAAATGACGAGGCTTTATGTTTTGGTACCCAAGGTCGTTTAAGACAAGCTTAATGTTGATTTTTAGCCACTTCTCCTCATTGTATTTTATCATTTACTTATCAATGAAATTTTTTAATTTCTCAAAAAAAAACTTCTTTCCCATTTTACATAAATGCTCGTATGATTCTATGCAAATGATTTTTTGGTTTTGAATATGACTTTAGTTGGAAGGTTAGAATTTATGCAAACGTTGGTCTCAGACATAAATTCCATATGAACAGACAGAACAATATATTGCCAATAGTTCTACTAGAAATCTTTAGTCTTGACATGGATCAGCTAAAAATTTATGGAAACCTCAATGCCATTGATCTTTTTTTGTTTGGAACTTACATAAATTGGTGAGCAACATATTGCAGAAACAAAAAAAAGATGGATTTACATGTTCAACAAGCTTTCCTTGGTTTTCTTTTTGGTCAACAAGACCTACCCTTTTTATTTCCTTATGTAATTATATTCTCCATAAGTTTCTAGGGAGATGTGTTTAATCCTCGTTTAAGAATCAAATCTACTCAGCTAATTAGTGTAGATTTACTCAAAAGGAAGAGTTCAGTGATTATGATCCACACACCTAAACTTTAAGGGCAATGGTTCATATCATACATATTAACAAGGTTCAGGAATTCCCCCGTAGCAGCAAAAGAATTTCTAACTGTTAAAGCTTTTTGTTTTTTTCAGTAATGAGGCAAGTTACCGTTCGGATATGTTTCTGAGTAATTGTGTATATAACCAACGATTCATACATGTCACTGCTCAACCAGCAACTTGCGACCTACAAGGATGGATTGAAGGATCCACTAGTATCTAGATCCCCTCAATCCACTGCCCTCAGGTATCATTCAAAGGAACTGAGGGAACCAAGGAAAATTTGCTACCTGATAAAGCACTAACAGCAAGTAGTTTGGCGTTTATCCAAAAGAATGCAATACAAAAGGCATGACTTAAGAGGGAAACCAAATAAGGTGAGCATTTTATGCACACCAAAAGTTAGTTCGTCTGCCTTTCAATCTTAACCAATTGTTCACATGTCTAGTGCTTCTGCTGCTCAGTCGTACATCCCCTCTTGCTCCCAAATGTCCACAAGAAAATCAACCATTTCCTGTCAAATTTAATACGCAGGAAGTAAGCTTCAAATTCTTTAGCTTTTCGAGCCATATTTGCTCCAGAAAGTGTGTGCACAAAGAGAGAGGGAGAGAAAGAGAGCTCACAGAGAGAGGAATTGGCTGAGGGAATGGTTTGTTGCTCCCAAGTAAACTGTCACATGTTGCGTTCCAACTGCAGCAAAGCCATAATTTTTTAAGCTTGCAAGGACAATGAATGCTGACAAGATAACCAGAAACATCTTAATGACAGAGAACCAAAAACACCTTAATGACAGAAAAAAAAGCCAACGGTTGATCAAGTTCTATTGAGTCTAACTCACAGCGTCATTTATCGAAGAATATTCAAGAAAGATCAATGATTGTAATCATCTGAAGAAGACTTCTCCATACCTTCAAGTAAAAAGACAAGAAAACTCAGACAGTTATGTTGACTCCAAAACTTTGGATGAATTTCTCAATTTCTACAATTCGCTCTATTCATCTCAACATGTTCTATTCAATCTTTTGATATAGGGTTAAAACATTAGGAATCCTTATGGTTAACCTTTTTTCATCTCAGTCCTAATGTTTTGATTGAAAACTATTACTGTCCCCTTTGCAATATTGTTTAGCTATCGCACAATCCCCTCCATCATATTCTGTTAGCTTGTCATCTATTCTTTTTACTCAACATGACACAGTATCAGAATTCTTAAGTTTCGATGCAACATTGTTTTGAAGATCTGAATGAACAGAAAATGGAATATGATGGAATGACTTGTATGTTAGCTAAACAATATTATGAGGAGGTAAATGAGAGTTTTAAAAATATAATATATTGAAATAAATAAAAAAAATCAAACCACAAGAGATTCCAGTGTAATTAACCCTTGATATGAAGTACCAACATCTGCAAGAAAGACATGAATTCGTGTTCTAGATAGAAAATGAGACCAAATACATTATCCTCTACATTTAAACATATTTAAGTTACTGCATATGAATTCAGGTTTTATAGAATGTTCGTCCATATTTTGAGAATTTTGTCAAATCTGAAAATTTATATGAGAACTTTAAAATTATTGAATTAGCAATTTTAATAGTTTCCCTAGCCTTACCACGTGAAGTTTCTTACAGAAAAAATGTCAACAAATAAGCAAAAAACCATCTGCATATTAACATATGGTTGATTGAGAAAGAGTAGTTATAACGCACTTTGCCTTTTTACTTAAAAAACAAAGCATTAACTGCAAAGCAGATGTAGTGGGTAATGGAGAAGACTAAGGCTAATCAAGATTGTGTACTCAGTGAACCATAATAAAGCACTGATGAGTTCACTTATGACACATAAGAGTATATCAAATGACTAATTAATACATGTCAGAGCCTCAAACAACTTAAAAGCAACTTACTTCAATTTGGGTTCTCGAGACTGTTGTGCCTGGTTCCCAGACCTTGTATTTCCTACCCACTGCTGCCTTGTCTGAGTCCATAGCAGAAGGCCTGCAATCAAAAGTCACAACCATACCGTTTAGCTGAATACTCCACAGCAATTAGACAAGATAGGGGAATAATGGGTACAACATGGGACCAAGCAAGCAGAACTTTTAGAAAAAATAAAATGCTACTTTTGCAGAGGGTTAATAGCAGCTTTTAGAATTTAGCCAGTAAGTGCTTAGCATAGATAAAGCACATAGAACTGTTAAAGATGATAACCCATTGAAGTCAAGTACAATACAAGAAGTAACAAGAACTTGCCATGATTTACAAACTCAGAAGGAATGTTTCCACACCCAGTGCCACCATGTGGATCAAGAGTCTGGTTAACTGTGCTGATTGATGAAATGCTTCCCTGTGACGGAGCTGCACTATTGTCCATATCACAAGTGCTTGTAGTCCAGAAATCTTCAGATATGCTAGGTTTTTTAACTGTTAGTCCTTGGGTTTTTGAACCTTTTGATGGTTCCACTGAGGTAATTAGTTTCGGCTTATTACAGCATCCAAGACAAGCACTGTACTGTTACAAATCACATACAGTCATATAACTGACAGATACCAGTAACAATGAACAGCTAAGGCAACGTCATATAGATAAAGATACAAAGATAAACATGAAAACTGCACACACACTTAGTTCTGGAGATTGAAACATAAAATCCATCCAGATGCAGTAGGAAAAACAGTTTATTTATGCTGCAAGTCAAATAGAGCTGTCTCACAACTTAGGATGGAAGTGTTTCAACTTGTAACTTCAATATTACCAAAGCAATTTCTCACCTTTACTCCCCCCAATTACAAGATTAAGATGTGGTTATAAATGGCAGCTCTTACTATCTAGGTCCTGAAGTAGCCTGGTTAACCTATATTGGAATCTATGACAAACATAAGATGGAACATAGTAACTATTACATAATAGCAGTAATTAAAGAACGCAGAGATTTGTTATTGAAAGTTCAAGTTATGATAGGACTATCCAAGTTGTCACAAGTAGACTAAAAGGCAGAATTCTTCACAATGTCAAGATGTCACTGCAGAAATTACTAAGCTGAGTCTGCAAAATTCAATAGAATAATTCCTTGTCTCACGTATCATGTCTTGTAATGGTAAAACATTTTGATTTGGAATCCAACTCAGGAAAGGCGGGCAATGAAATGTCTACCAACCAACCAAAGTTAACATGAATGACAAAAGCAGCACGAATCTTTCAATATTAATCATTCTAGCTTAACCAAAAATCTTTGCTTAGCTTGCTGTGCCTTCATACCAGACAAAACCAAAAGGTTCTACATATTTGGATATAAAACTTGATCTTCTATAGCACTTCTGTTATCCAATTAAAGGAACCGAAAGTAAGACCTGGTCGCCACAGAACTAAGCAATCAACTTCACCAAGTCCATTTGCACAAAATTTCCGAGTGAAGCCCAACTTTTTCAGTAACTTAAAGACCAAAATCGGCAAGTAAAAGAAAATTTCCTTTCCGCACTAGTTTGTCAGGAGAAAAACAAAGCGAATCAATCACGTCATGTAAACCCCAACTAACATACGATCAAATTACGTTTAATTCGCAAACAAGGAATCGAAAAAACCAAATCCAGAAGCATCTCAAGAATTACTCGAAACCCAAGAACGCGAATCCAAAAAGCTTACCCCATGCATGCAGTATCTGAACAACACAAAAAGTCTTATCTTTAAGATCGTCGAGCGATTCTTGAGGAAAGAGCCTAATCCAAATGAAACCCAGTTCAAAAATGGAGAGACTAAATAAGAATTGAAAGAGAAAACCAAGAGTAAGAAACCAAATCAGGCGAAGGAAGACCGAGACTTTGTCATCTTTTTACCTGTGAAAATATGGGTCAAAGCAGTCTCCCTTCTAGCTCGATAGCTCATGCGTCTATCTCTCTCTCTCTCCCCGCGTTACATGATTTAGGGGCAGTTACTTTGCATAATGATAATAATAACGGGAATTAATATAACATAAGCCTCAAATTAATATTATCATTATAATTACGAACGAATACCGCTATTATTGATAATAGTTTATTTATAAAAATTATTAAAAAAATAAAATTTTATTATATTTTAATTAATTAATTACAATATATTAATTAATAAATTAATTATATTTTTAATTAATTATTTTTATTTATTTATTATTAATTATAATGTAATTAATTACAATATTTTAATTAATAAATAAATTATATTTTAATTAATTATAATGTAATTATATTTTAATTAATTAGTTTTTAAAAATTTATTAAAAAATCACTGTTAAAAAATGAGTTTTATTTCTCTACTAAATGGAGGGTACGAAGGATTCCTCAAAAGTAGGATATCAAACTATTGTCTCCATAATGATAATCAATAACTAAACACTCACTCTTAATTCCTTACCTATTAACCACTTCTTAAATCCATCAACCAGGTACTTCCTTAGAAATTAAGATTGGGCTAATTTTATTTTTTTATGTGGTTTTTCTACCTATATTTTTGGTACGAGTCTCTTTTAAAATTTTAATCCCATCTAAAAATTATTATTATCTCAGCGTGACAATCAACAAGAAATATAATTTTAAGATGATAAAAATAATTATAAAATATATCTTCTATAGCATTTCTTAATATTGTTTGTAAAAATCTCATATTTAAGGTAAAATTTAATAAAATTATCATATAATAAATTTTTGAAATAAAATTTAGAAATGATAAGGAAATTATTCAACAAGATGCTAAAATCTCTGGCGAAGATGTGGAAGCTACTGATTATGTTAAAAGTCAAGGGTCCTATGTACATTAATACAAATTGGGTCAAAACCTGTAATTAGGCTTATGATTTTGTTTCTAAAACTTCAACCTTGTGTTTGTGTATTTAAACTCTAACAGTGAATAATAGATATACGCTTCCCTCATCAAAATATTTATGGTATCAGAGCTATTCCTGCAAGTCTGATAAACATGTCAAACTCTTCTTCTTCCATTCCAAAGGAACCGCAACTCACAGTTCAATCCTTCCACCAATGTTCTAGCCTAATTTCTATTAAGCTAACCTCAGCCAATTTCCTCCTATGGAAATCACAGATCACTCCCCTGGTCAAAAGTCTAGGTCTTCATCAACATATCACTTCGAGTGAGAAGCCTACATCTGAGATAGTGGATGACAAGGAAACCAAAACACCCAACACGGCTTATGA
>JANVCL010000005.1:5228632-5238849 GCA_026546855.1 Erythroxylum incrassatum | reverse complement strand
TTGTAAGGTTGACGTCCTCTGCCCCTTCCTCTTCCTCTAAATACACCTCGACCTCGACCTCTTGCTCCAGAACTATCTTCAGAGGTTATTTTGAGTGCTTGTTCTTCTACAGTATGCTTCTGGAATTTCTGCTCATGAACAATCAAGGAACTCTGCAGTTCATCGATGGAGAGTTTATCGACATCTTTGGATTCTTCAATTGAGCAGACAACGTAATTAAACTTGTCACTCAACGACCGTAAGATTTTCTCCACTACTTTGACATCTTGCATCTGCTCTCCATATGTTCTCATTTTGTTAGCCACTGTCATCAAGCCTTCATCTCTAAGGTTTCAAATTCTCAGCGGAGAGCTTGAAGATGAGACCTCTTGACCCTTGCATTCCCTTCAAACTTTTTTTTCATAGAGTCCCAAATTTGCTTAGAAGTATCCTTCTGGAGTATGGTCTCTATAATGGTCCGATCTATGGACTGGAAGAGATAATTCTTGACTTTCAAATCTTTCAGCTTCAACTCATCCAACCTCTTTTGTTGTGCTTCTGTCTGCTCCACTCCACTTTCTGGCTCAACGTAGCCAATCTCCACAAGGCTCCAGTATTCTTTAGATCTGAGGAAGTTCTCCATCAACATACTCCAGTGGTCATAGTGACCATCGAAGCGTGGTATGGCAGGTTGCACGAAATTCCCTTCAGTCTTCCCTTCAGTCATCATCTCCTTTGCTGCTGCAAACCACAAAGACTGCTGCTTTGTTTCTTTGAACCCAGTGAGGGCTCTGACACCAGAATGTTAAGAACCAAAAATTGAATATAATGTTTAGCTCAACGATTCTAGAAATAACTTACATCTTATTGAACAAACTTGGCCAATAAATAGCCACTTACAATCATAACAAATTGAGAAAAAACAGCCCACGTTTACAACTAATTAACGTGGTAAAAGCAACAACAAAATCTCCAAAATTACTGAACAACCTCCTTAAGAATCGGTCTTATTTGAGCTGAAAGAAATATCCTAACAAAAAATCCTAAACTTTCTCATCAGAATCACTGATAAATTTTTTAATTATTATATTTTTTAAAATCTTCCTCTCTTTCTTTCTGTTTTTGGTATCAATTATTATCTTTTTCTTATAATAAACCCACATTTTACAAATTAATTTAGTTCACGTTAAAATCAAAGGTTTATTTTTGATTTAATCGAATTTGAAATGAGTAATAAAGTTTTATAAAACCTGAAGTAAAGATTAAATTAAAATTTTTAATTTTAATTAATTATAATAAATTAATTTATTTCAATATTATTTAATCCCAAATTAATAATCTAAACTCATATTTTATCAAATTTAGTTTCAAATTCAAATTCAAATTGAAAAAAACTGAGTTAGTTTTGGGACTCAATTCGATTCATTTCATTTCATTATTGACACTAAATTTACTAAAAAATGAAAAAGTTGAATTTAATTATATGATTTAGATACAAAACAAACAAAAAGGCCAAGCCATTGCTTTTATATCAACCCCTAGGATAAAGTAGCGAAGTCAGGAATAAACCATCTAGCGTTTACTTGATGTCCTTCGACGATCAACTGCATTTACTGTCTTTAATGTAAGGTGGCTCTCCACCTTCTGGCCACATATTTTATGCTTTATGGTTCAGAAATCATGAGTTATTTATGGTAGAGAGATGAGCTACGGTAACGAGAAAGTTGAAGAGAAAGATTAAACCCACAAGAACTCGTGGAGAAGATGGACGTGAACGTTGAAAGCACAAGGAATTGAAGTGAACACACAATAGCGATGGTGGAGCGTCCATTTACAACATTTGATGAGAACTAGTGCGCATGTTCATTATAGGACAAATCGTTGGATAAAGAGACAGCAGCATATATACAGTGGTTAAGGTTGAGTTGTAACTTGTAACTTGTTTCTCGATGTTGACGGGTTGATGGTGGCCGGATTGAGAGTGGAATAGAGTTGGTGGGTTGGTCCGTTTAAAGATAAAGAGGTGCACTCCTAAAATAAAATCATTAAATTAACAAATATTAATTAAATTAAAACTTTCTTTTAATCTTAACAGACTGAAATGTTTATTAATTATTAATCTTACTTTTAATAATAAAAACTGATTAAATAATAATAATAAATTAGTAAATACTAGGTGATTCAAGTAATTAGAGAATTAGTTCAGAATATTTTTATAAACACTTTGAGATTTTCAAATATCACATTTTATAAACTTGAAATTTTGAAATAATTATTTTATTTGATTTTAAATTGTTTACGGGTATTTAACCATATGTAACTCTTTCATTAGAAAAATGGAAATCTTGAGTGGGTCCAAAGTCATGCCTATACTAGTGTTAATTTGTTTCTAATCAGCGTGACCAACCCAATAGAGACATTTCTAATTAAAGTATTTCTCATGGTTTCAGTCTTAACGAGATCATTTATGCTTTCCAATACTAATAATAAAAAATGGGTTAGTTATAAAAATTTCAAACTTTACTTATTACTATAATACTGATATATTTTACAAATTAGCATTAAAATGTTCCAACTTTTAATTTTTAGTAAAAATAATTCGAAGTTAAATTTTTTGTTATTAGATTTTAGGGTATTAAAAAGACTTTGTTTTTGATAAAAATTGAGAATGTGAGCATTTTAGGGTATTTTTTTTAAAGTTTAGGCTAGAATTACAAAAATTAATAAAATTTGAGAAAATTTTAAATTAAACAAAAAAATTTCCATGTGCCTATGCCCAAATCAAATCTTAGAACAAGTTATGAAATTAACTTATGTAACTTGTGTAATTCATGATACAAATTCCTTTTTTTTTCCCCTAGAAATTGCTATGGATTTTGTAAGTCACCTTCAACCAGAAAGGACTACTAAATGCCAAGGTCCATGTGTGTTAATGAGTTGTTATTAAACTATCTTACCAATGCTCCCAAATTAAATTTCCAATCTTTACTTACTACTTGCATGTGGTGATTAATGTAGGGGCATTTTTGCAATGCAAGTCTAAAGTTATCTTTAACTTTTATACAAATTTGAGTATTGGTCAAACCGCGAGTCCGATGGTTCGATTGTTTTGCCATCTTTAATTCGATCCCTTGTTTAATAATTGTGCTCTTTCCGAAAGTTGCTTATTAATACAAGTTTTTAACTTAAAAAAAAAAAGAAACTATCGGTGTCTCCCAAATGAAACATGCACCACATCAACTTGTAGGATGCTGAGTTAATGCGATCACATCCCTAAATTGGTATATATAAATATATATTGTTCCTTCTCCACATACAAATATCTATGCATAGTCACGTTCATTGAGTTATTATGGTAACTGATTTAAGCTGCACATGCACGATTTGGAGACCTTAGTAATAAAGTGGCTTACTTCATTTAACTAGCAATTGCTTTTGATTGAATTAAAATCAAGTTTCAGGTATATACAGAGACAAAGCTCATGGTTAAAGAAAATTTCATGAGGGAAATTGTAAAGAAATTAAATTAATATATCCAATTATTAAGTTGCTAAATTTGATAGACTTCGGATTGCCCTTTAATTAAGTTGTGTTACAACAGAAGTGCAAATTGAGGACACTCTTAACAATAAGCATGTTAATGATATAATGTAGTACGTAGTAAAGGCCTTATTACGTATCCGAGATCAACATGAAAGGATTAAAAATAAAGGTAATGTGAAATATTTAAGTCTGGTTCTATCTCTGATTCTGATGCCGATTCTGAGCTCCAAACGATCCTGAATCTCTTGGGATCTTTATGAAAAGTGTTCCCAACACGTGATTTAGGACTTTCTACAATTTTCTCAGTACGAAAACTCTCCTAACGGATCAGAGATTTCTTATGATTACGATTGATATGAGCAACTGCAAGAGATCTTAACCTATATATAGCTTTCATATCGGGCTTCCCTATCACAAGGTCGATATGAGCTTGGCCCACACTAATTAAGATCCATTTTTTACCCGAGCTTTGACTCATTAGTCTAGATCATTTATTGTGTCACTTTATTATCGTTATCTGGATCAAAGTACGTAACTTAACTGATAATTTATTTAAAAACCAAAAAATACAATTAATAGTTGTCCAAATTTATAAGAAAGGACAAAATTGTCCAATATATCAATATCGGTTTATATCCTTAAATGAGTTATGAAGAAAATTAAGAGATATAATCCAAGCATTAGCTGTAGGTTTTGGTACGTAAACGTAATGATATCTCTTTATATGTAAACGTACGTGAAGCGTTTATGAACGTGTTCGTACGCTTCATGTGCTACAAATTGAAGAAACAAACGTGGTGATGGTCCCTGATGCCCAGCAGGAGTTTCATTTACATTAATGGCTTCAGCTTTGGCTCTGCCAACTTCTACTCATAGTGTGTAAACGTTGCTTCTTTTCAATGGTTGACATGCTTATATTTACTCTTCTCTTCTTACTTTATACATCCTCTTATAACATTATTTAGAAAAAAAATGAAGACAGGAGGAAGATTTTTTTATCTTGTTATTGGCATAATTATGAGGTATCATATCCCAAATCTTCAATCATCAAACACTAATTAATGCTAACTTATGCAAAGAACATAATTAATTCTATGGCAAAACAAACACTTGATGAAACATTCCTGTGTGCTGTTAGGAGAGTCTAGCTTATTGAGGTATTTAATGTTTAGAGTTTGGTATGAAATTCATCTTTGATTCACTAAATTGTTTATTAAAAATACTTGCCAATATTTTGTTTTGATATTTGAATTTTGGTAAAAGAGAAAAAAAAAAGGCTTTAAACATTTTCCTAACCTTAAGAATAAGATTCACTAGTAAGTACTACTAGCATTACCCAACTGACCAGAATTGTCTGCCAGAGCTTTCCTTGGTGTGTTTCATACTCAGTAATGGAAAAGGAAAAACCAAGTTATGAATGCTTTTACTCAAATGGTACAGATAGCTAGAATTTGGAAACCTAAATTCCTGTTTTGAACCTTAAAAAATAACATGTCTAAGCAGTAACTCAAAGGACTACCATTGAAATTTCACGAATCAAAATTCGGCATAGAATCTACTCAGTGATTGAATTCAGACTTGCATATGAACCCTGCAAATGAAACTTGCCCATTTTCTCCTACATTTCAGTCCTCGGAGAATGTAAGGTACACTGTAACTTCTTGTTCTAGGGTTTTGTGTCAGTATGATCACACGTGCGCATTATAAGAAGCTGGCTCCATGGTGATTGGAAATGGAAGAGTAACCCTGTACTACTGACTACTGATCCATTTCAGGGTCAATTCTCGATTTTGCCAAGCTCTTTTCTGCGTATATTGAGACCCCGATAAAAAGAAACTAAACTCTTAATCCTTCCCAATCTTTGAGTCAGTACAAAACGTGGTATTCAGTGAATTCTACCCTACAAATGTTACTAATGGACAAATACCATTTATTAACAGTACCAAGGGTAGCTCACCGCAAGATTCCCTTTGATCTTAATGTCGTGCCATCTACTGTGCCAATATATACCACAGCCAGTTTCTCGCAGCATTTTCATCCTACAACTTCCGCTTTTAAGTTAACTTTGTTCCTCTCTTTGTCTGTCTATCTCTCTCAAAGTACATTAAAACAGGTCAGTTCTTGACATCATGGTACAATCAAAGAAGTTCAGAGGTGTCAGGCAACGCCATTGGGGCTCATGGGTCTCTGAGATTCGTCACCCATTGCTGTACTAGCCTCTCCACGGTTACTATATTTACCTGTTTTTACGCCTACCCTTTTTGTCTTCCTTTATCTATGTATCTGAGCTTCTCTGCCTATTTTTTATGGCTATGGAGTGTAAGATGATTCGTTTATTTTGTTTTCTTTTTTTGTTTTGGAAAAACAGGAAAAGAAGGGTTTGGCTTGGAACATTTGAAACCGCAGAAGAAGCAGCTAGAGCTTACGATGAAGCTGCTGTTCTGATGAGTGGCCGCAGTGCGAAAACGAACTTCCCTGTAGCCCCAAGCCAAGCTGGTAGTGATGGTTCCCCTTCATCATCGTCTTCTTCAACTTCAACTACTTCATTTTCCTCGATCCTCAGCGCGAAATTGCGCAAATGTTGCAAGACTCCATCTCCTTCACTAACCTGCTTAAGGCTTGACACTGAGAGCTGTCACATTGGAGTTTGGCAAAAGCGTGCAGGGTCACATTCGGATTCGAACTGGGTTATGACTGTTCAGCTTGGAAAGACGAGTGATCAAAAACAAGCTCCTGAAACCAAAATACCTGCTTCTTCAGCCAAGCCAGAAGTAGTGACAGAAGAAGTTGATGACAGTTTAAACGATGAGGAGAGGGTGACTTTGCAGATGATTGAAGAACTTCTCAATCGCAGCTGATCTCGTGATATGATCATTTGAAAACCAAAGGTTTTCCCCTTGTGAAATTCAAGTTTATGGATTAGTCAGGTTCTATTAGTTCATCCCAGAAAGGATCACTTTATCATTTAAATATGTTTGCTTAAGTCATTAATAATTCTGTATCGGTCTTTATGTGAAGGAAAAAAAAAAACTACGTAGCTAAAGATACGGATAGTGCTGCTCTCTTTAGCTGTATAATAAGTCAATAAATTGGGGCTTATTTGTTCCCGAAGCTCAATGCTGATCTCCTTGGGAAATTAAGTTTCTGGTACGACAATTTAGTTACATGCAAGCAGGTTTCTCTCGTACACCACATGCTAGTTGTTCATGACAGATAGTGGGAGTTCTTGCTCTGAAAGTACACTTAAAATGATACAAGCTGAAGTAAGTACATAAAGATAGTTTCAACAGTTGACATTTGAACACATAAAACGGTTAAAAGAAGATTAAAATTGACGAAATTAATGAAGTTTTTAATCAACTTTATGGGGTTAAGAACTATTGAACTAGATCTGAACATATGCCAATCCTTTGGTTTCTGCATTGAACAAAAATTGCATCGTCTAGTTACATCTGTTGCTTATTCAAGTACTACACTGCGGAAATCAATCTGTACTAATCACCCGAAGTAGCTTTTCGGAGCTTGGAGACAATGTACATTCGTATACTCAATTATTGGCGAGAACGATAGAATAATGGGGTTATCTTTCATACGTCAAGACAAGATCTTTGAGTTCAAATCACTTATCCTAACTTCTTCTATCGAACTTGTCTGAAAAAGACTTTTAGAAATGCGTCAATCAACTATGTTTAGAATCATATAGAGCCATTGATGCAAATTTTCGTATATAAAATTTGTGACTTACGACATTAACAATGCACCACCATGAAGGGGTATTTAGATATGTTCATTACAACTCCTTTAAGTTTACAATTCATATTCTTTTGGTAATTCTTGATGGAAAGGACTCTTAGAATGAAATCATTATCATTGCAGGAGAAAGACTGAAAGAGAAAAAGAGTTGACATGTTTAAATAAACAAGACCAAAGTGTTTGATTAATCTATTTTGACAAAAACTTCAATTGTGATTGTTTGAATTCGACAATGACATGAAAACGATTAGCATGATGTTGGAAAAGCATTTTAAATTTTGTCGGGATATATTGGAGGGTGGTGTCGGATCAAGTGTTATAAGTCAGCTCTTTGTCATTAGACTATTACATCCTCGTTAATGTTTAGGTATTACCAAATTTTATAGTGATTAATTAGTTTATTGAGAAGTTAAAAGGTCACTTACAAAAAAAGAATTACGTGTTTTAGATGGGAAGGGTAGAACATGAGATGGCAGTACTCTTAGCTTAAAATAGAAGTAGTCCTTTGATGCACCAACCATTTTGTTGATGCTAATCTGAAACTGGTTTAGTTTGATTCTTACATATAATCGACTTAAATGCCAACATATTGTTCCTCCAAGTTGGCGCTTAAGAAACAGATGTAGAATTGAAATCATTGTAAGCTGATCAAGTTCCTGACAATCTTAATCTGCATATTGTGACTGAATCGATGACAGGAGATCAGAAAGAGACATGGGTTATGATCAGAATTCCCTAACTAGTTGGAGGATCCTTTTGATTTATACGTGTATTTTCTTTTTTTGAGTGAAGATACCCAGAGGTAGATGAGAGAAATAGTGGGCATTTGATAGTTGACATGTTAGGTGCATGAGTTGGGTAGCTTTATCTTTCAAGTTCCCATATTTGTGGAGGCAAAGCCAAGGTAGTCCGTCTCTTGCAATAAGTAATCAAGTCCTTATTAACTTGGAACTTTAAGTCATACATAGTACATTGGCATTATTGTTGGGACCTATACAGCCTCTTAGAGTTTATTGTTTCTTATGTACACATTTCGAATATTTGCGGTTTAGTTGTGAAAAAAAAGGACTCTAATTCTGAATTCTTTATAGCATTTCTTTATATTTGCATGTAATCTTGGTAAATTATTGGCCTTCATTCCATTAGTTCCTTCCTTCTCCTTCGAATTATAAGTCTAGTTTCTTCTTTTTAGGTCGTCATGTATGCTTAATCACTCTTAATAAAGCTCACTGCAAGAAAATAATACAATTTGCGACGTTTAAAAAACGTCACAAAATTTCAAAAAACATCACATAATATAATTTGCGATGTTTTAAAAAACGCTATAAATAATATCGCCAAATGTTGTGTAGGCAAAAGGTTTTTGCGACGTTTCTCATAAAACGTCACGAAAAACACGGACATTCCGCAACGAATCTAAAAACGTCACTGAAAGATTGGTCTTTCTGCGACATTTTTTTTAACTTCACGGAAAGTCACATTCCGCGCCATTTTTAAGACGTTGTGGAATGCTTTCTGTGATGTTTATACAAAAACGTTGTAGATAGTTGTATTATTTTTAATTATTTTTTATTTTTCAAAAATTATTTTAATTTAATAATTTTTCATTTTAATAATTATTTTTTAAAATATAAAATTTTTAATTCTTATTTGTTCAATAACTATTCAATATTATTTATGAATTTTATTTATTTAATAATTCTTCAATTTTTTTACTCTATCATTAATTTTAATAATTATTCATGTATCATAAGAATTTCATACCTGCAGACAGTATATTATTTAATTGCATGTCATAATATACTAATTAATACACTAACGAATATTATGTGTAGAACATAAAAGTTTCAAGAGTTTTTTTTGTTGTTTAAATTCAATTCTTTGTTGTTTAACTTCGGTGGTTAGTCGATTATGCATTTATTCAACTTTTTTATTCAGTTCATCGACTTGATACTGTAGCTCTTGATTAACCTTCTTCAACTCCTCTAGTTCGTCTCGAGGTCTCTTTCTAACCGAAGTCTTCTCTTGTGGTCGAGGCCCAACTCCCATGCTAACAATATAATCTGATCTAATGCCCAAGACTTTGTTGTACACTTCATTCTCTATCATCGGATAACCTTGTTCTATTTAATCTGCCAATTCTTTACACATTAATTCCTGAAAAATTAAGAATTAATTAGATACACAGTCTTATTTAAAAATATTTGTAAATGAACTATGTACTCACCCATTTTTCTCTACATTTGTAATAGGCTACAATCACCTGTCTAAATTGTTCCACCCAAATTAAGAAAATAAAGCTCATTAAAGAGAGTGACATGATACCTGAAAAAAAAATTTTAGAATAAGAGAATATTCCTTAACAAAAAGATTAAGAATATATAACAGGCTTACCATTCAGGAAGATTCTTGTCTTTAAGAATTGGTCTCTGCCAGGCTTCTACCTAGGCTTCCCAATGTTGATGCAATCTTCAAGAATTGTTGCAATCTTACGGAGCCAAATCTGTCTAAATGGTATAGAGGGTTTTCCATAAAACATCTTGTCATTCTGGAGCCATTTCTGTCACCCAAAACATAGGATTTGGTGTCTGAAGCATCCGTGTGACAACAACTACAGTGGTGATGCTATGAAATAATGAAGAACAAGAGGACAAAATCTAATTGCGGCAGCTACTGTAGTGCGTCAGCCTTAGGAGAATGGGTAACAAACGTGGACAAAGAAGGAACAACGAGTTCGGCCCCAGGAGAGAAAGACGATGATGTAATTTGAGAAGTATAGAGGAAACAAATCAGAAAATCAAGAAGACGTGGGTTGCGGCAATTGCTGAAGAAAAACAGAGAAGACGATCCTCCTCTTGTAACCCTTGCCTTCATTCATATACGACAATCACAATAGTTTCCTTCTTCAATTAATTCTCTTCATTATCTTGATTTGATATTGT
>JANVCL010000005.1:5202686-5220856 GCA_026546855.1 Erythroxylum incrassatum | reverse complement strand
TGCCTTCATTCATATACGACAATCACAATAGTTTCCTTCTTCAATTAATTCTCTTCATTATCTTGATTTGATATTGTCTAAATCAGGTGTACATCTAATTCCAGCGAGAGTCTTCTTGAAAAGAGGTTGAGATGATCTTGGATAGTTGTATTCTAATTGGATTCCAATTCTGAAAAATTTGTAGATTGGGATTATATCCTTAGGCGTGCCCACGCCTAGTCTTTGAATTTCGGCCAGACTGGAATTTTCGAATTTCTTTCCATTTTTTCCTCTTTTTGATCCATTTTCTTCTTTTTGGTGTTGAAAACCATCTATGGACATTTAAAAATTAATTCCATCAATTTTTGAATACCAATTTCGCAAATAAATCAAAATTAATTAAAAACATATGTATTAAAATTGACTTATCATACAGCATAGCGAGTGATTTTCAAATTGTTAGTTGAACTTAAGTTAGAAACTGCTATTAACTCATTTGAACATTATCAATGAAAACACAATAACAAACACCTATCCAAGCCAATCCATAAGAAATTGTAGTATACAACAATGTGTGAAAGGACTCACTTGATGCCGAGATCAATGTGCTCCTGAATACCAAACCCAAAGCATCCAGTTTCACTGAAGCTCCTCCTCAAGAGCTCGTACTCTTTAACCTTCAAACCACTCTCCAGCAACTACATAGCCTTCTCGCCCCTCACAGTCACGTAACAAGCTATCTTCCCATTATGCCTAATACCAAAGGACCTCACAATGGAGCTTGGTTTCGTCATCGAGAGCCATAGTAAAGGGGTCAAAGACCACGACGTTTTTAGTGAACTGGTGGAGGCCCTTTTTGTTGGAGGAGATATCGAGAGGAGAGCAGGTAGAGACGGCCAGTGGCCTGGCCTTCTTCATGGTTTGCAAGCTGAAGTCTTCGGCGGCAGTTGTGGAGGTGGTGATGGTGGTAGTGACAGTGCGTTTGGTGGGGAGAGACATTAATGAAAGACGTGACAATGTTCTAGCATTTTATTAAGTGAATCCAACCAAAAATAATAAGATAGGAAAATCAATACAAAAGGCAAACCCAACATTTTATTCAGCAAAACGTCGTGATTTTTATTTTGCGATGTTTTAATCTGCGACATTTTCATAAAAATCATGAAAATTTCAAATTTTTTGTTACGTTTTTAAACGTCACGAAAAATCTTCACATTTAAAACGTAGTTAAATGTGAAGACTTTGTGTTGCTTTCTTGCAGTGGCTATGCATTTTTGTAACTTTTTCTTTTGCTTTTACACTAAATCGAGACCACTAGCCATTTATAAAAATTTACATGGGTTAATGTCTACACTAAAAGTTTACGTGTTTACTGTTTATATTAAGCGGCTAAGGTTCAAGCCAATCCACTTAATGTAAGTTTAGTGGAATATTTTCACGTTGTTTACAAAAATTCACATTGACATTTCTTGTCTGTTAAGTAATCTGTTTGCTTCCTCTTCCCTATTCGTGTCCGACTGAAAAAATGAAGCCTGAAAGCTTTATCGCATCGGAAACCACGAGTGGTTTGCATTTATTTCGGCCGAACAGAGCACGAGTCCTCCGACAATGGAGGCAAGACATTGTTATATATAATTAAGATGACAAACTTTTCATTGTTCTTTGTTCTCCACCAGTGACAGGTGAAGAAAGATCTTAAAATACACTCCTCCATCGCTATCTATTTTGCCATAGCCTCTGATTATTCTCCACCAGCCTTGCATTTGATGTGATATCAATCTATGCATACTCTATAGAATGGTAATTTTATCAAGCAAGCATGACATTAGAGTCTAGGTTTGAATTTGACTCATTTTGAAGTCAATGAATTTAATTTAAATAAAAAATTGAGATGATTTCAGATTTTTTATTTTTAAAAATTTTTAAACTCTAAATTATATTTAAGCTCAGCTTGCTTGATTCGATAAATTTTAAAATTTGAAAATTTTAAATAAAATTATCATTTTTTATTTTAATAAAAATATGCAACCTAAGTTAGACATTTTTATTTTAATAAAAATATACAAACTAAATTAGACTCGAATCATATGTTTTGAGACTAATCATATTTCGAGCCAAATTTAAACTCGAACATTAATTTTCATAATCATATTTGACTGATTATAATCCTAATTACACTCACTGCACTAAGAGGGTTCTTAAATTAATTTGTAAAATATCAAAAATTTGAGAATTGGATATACTCTAAAACTCATATAACTTAATAATGTTGAGGCCCATAAAATTTATTAATTAAAAGATATATAAATTAATTAAGATTTAATTTAGTCTTTTAACTTAAATTAGAAACTATAAAAATTAATATATATATATATATATTAAAAATTTTATTTTAAATAACTAAAACATGAAGTAGTAATTTTGTTACATCCTAAGATTAATTTAGTATGATTATATTTATTATGAGATTAATTTCCTAATATTACCTTCTTTCATCTTGTTTTTAGGATTATTTGTTCACGTTTACTTTTTTTATGAACATATATATTTTTTAATTTTTACTTATTTGAGTGTTTTTTTGGGGGAATAATATATAAAGTAATTGTAAAAATTAATTTATATAAAAGGAGTCCGTTAAATTGATTTAAGTTTTATAATTATTCAAGATCATTAGAATTTATAAGTAATCAAAGATATATAAATGGCTGTTCAAATTTGCGGAGGTGCGTGCAAGTGGGGAGTTGACACAAACGCACAAATCAAAAATCCAAAGTATGATACTTGCAGTTCTCTTCGCGAATGCGGAAGGCAACATTTTGATCGAACGGTACATGATCAATCGGCCCAGTTTTTCTTATCGTTCTTCCTTTAACTTTTCAACTTCTGGAAACTTGTATCTTGAATCCTTGATCTTCTTCTTCTATTGCTGTTATTATTATGAAAGCTTCGTTTTTTGGGATCCTTTAGGGTTCGGATCCTTCTGGGTTTTGAAGGTTTGATTGATTTAATGCCCTTTTTGTGTTCTCTTTTCTGTTTCTCTGTTTTCCATTTGTGTACCATATTTTATCATTCCCATGATCATTTTTTCCCAAGAAAACACAGGAAATTGTTTGGCTTTTTGTCCTTTTTGTTTTGATTGATGTGTGGTGGGTTTATTGGCGAGAAAATTCCATTTCGTGATGAAAAGGATGTTTCTTGTTAAGTGCGTGTGGTGAAACTAATTGAAAGAAAAAAGGAGCCACATTTTGACGTGAAACAGAGCGGTATATATAGGAATCGCTGATTAAGGAGCATAAATCAGGATGTTTTGTTATTGAACTTGCTGATCCTTTGAGTTTCTAGATGATAGTAGTTGTGAAGTAGAAAAATGAAATATATACCAGGCTATGAATACCGGTACATGCCTACATCAGAAGGTTTATCTTACTGAATGCTTTCACCCGCACATACATGTCTCCACAGAGAGATATGGTGCTGGCCACAGTTAAAATTATTCCTCCTTATATATAAAAGAGTTTCCTCATTATCAAACCTCGAATGTCTTGGATTCAATTGAACCTGAAACAGTTAAGCATTCTACCTTAATTTGGGAAGTAGCTTGATGGTCATTCTTGTTTTCATATGTTAAACTGTCCTCATTCAGGGTTGGCGTTTAGAAAGGCATAACATGAGGGCTAAGCTAAACACATTTAGATGTAATGACTCCCTTAGGATTAAGAGTGATGACAAACAGTATTGAAACTAGAGTTTAGTTGTATTAACTTAACAGTTTAAAGAAGGATTCAGAGAGTTGCATTAAGAACAATGCTTAAAATCTGTTGAACTACTTACTTCTTTGTGCAACTGGTAAGAGTAGGATAAAGAGATGCACTCTTAATGATACTGATCATTTTTCTTTCATTTCCAGTCTTTGAAAGTGGGAAGGGGAGGGGAAGGGAAAGGAATGGGATTAACCTTCTTGCAAAGCCACTTATTAGCAATTAAATGGCTAAAGTGATGTTTGATTCATAGTTTTATCTTGCAATAATGGTTCCAAAATTGTGCTTATTATAGGTTTAGTGGAGTTCCAGCTGAGGAACGGCTGCACTGGCGATCTTTCTTAGTTAAGCTTGGGGCAGATAATCTTAAAGGTGTAAAAAATGAAGAGCTTCTTGTTGCTTCACATAAGTAAGAACTTAACTGCTCTTATCAATGGTAAAATTTAACTGCTCTTATCAGTGACCTTGATTTTTTTTTATTATCACGAATTCAACTGCCCTTTCCTATTTTGCTCTGTCTTGTTGAATGCTGCCTTTATGTTTTTCTCAGGTCAGTTTACATTGTCTACACGGTACTTGGAGATGTTAGCATTTATGTTGTTGGCAAGGATGAGTATGATGAGCTTGCTTGTGAGTAGATGTTCCTTGTATATAATTTCTTCTGATATGCTTTTCTACAATCATTTCTAGCTCCTTTGACTTAACTACTCATATCTAATTTTGAACAGTGTAATACTGTTACATACCACCAGAGTATGGGTTCTGTATTTGGACTAAAGGAAAATTTAAGATATGACCCTGTTTTCTGTGATGATGGGAGCACCTTTTTGTTTATCTTATTATCAACGAATATGAATTATACCAAGTAGGGAGATGCTCCACCCTGGATGCACACACACTCACAGGAAGAGTGATTGGGGGCTGATTGCATCTCTACGTATTTATTATGTTTATGGCTTGTGGATTTTGATTCCCGTCTTCCTGAATGGTTACTGTAGTGACAGAAGTCATTTTTGCTATAACTTCTGCGGTGAAAGATGTGTGTGTGAAGCCTCCAACTGAGAGAATTTTTCTCGACAAGTATGGTAAAATATGCTTGTGCCTGGATGAAATCGTCTGGAAGGTGAGGATCTAAACTTCTGACCAAAACTGTGTTGCATTTCTTTTGTGGTGTTTTGCACTTGATCTAGCGTGGATTGATCAATGGATGAGGCATTCGACCCTTGATCACATACAACTTCTTTTTTTGTTTGCTTGAAAGATCTCTAATTTTCTAAAGTATGGTAACATGGGTGTGTCCGCAACCATTCCTTCATACCTGATGTGAGCTTACTGTATCATGTAAAATAGGCAGATTCTGCAAAGGCGATTTGCATATTTGCTGTTTTGCTTTGCTACAATCATCCCTGTATACCTGAAGCATCTCCATAATTTTTGGTTTCTCTTCACCTGGTGTACACTTGTATAATTTGCTACATATTATCTATATGTTCTCTTACAACGTTTTGCTTATCTGCATACCTGAAGGGACTGCTGGAGAACACAGAGAAGGATAGAATCAGAAGATTGGTAAGGTTAAAGCCACCGACAGAATTTTGAGTACCAATCAGCCCAATGGGGATGATAATGATCTTCACTTAGTTGGATTATTTATTAGCACTGAGGGTTGCCCCGTTAGATCTCAACTGTCTTGGAGAGAATAATTTCTGGGAGTGATTGATTCTTAATGTTCTTAGAAAATGTTTGTGGTTGCACCATTATTTGATTTACATCTTTTATATTTGATATCTCGCTTTGACTGTGGGGTTATTTACAAGAAAACATGCAATGTCAAAATGCCTGGCTTCAGATTTTAGTAAAAATATTTACACTGTATTTTTGTTACATATAACATTAAAATCTGCAGACACTACGCGAACTAAGATAGCCATACGTTAGGTTGCACATTAAAATTTTTTTTTGCAGCAACTCAAAGTCCAAAAAGGTCCATTGAGGCTCATCTTGTGTGACTTTTGAATTCTCAAAACTTTGGTTGCTCTATCCTTGTAAGTACAGAGAATTCGTTGCTGTCTTGGCTATGCTGCCAGGGGTGGTCCGGGTGGAAGTTGGAGTTAGATTTTTTACCACCTCCGAGGAGCTTTATGCTGTTACTCGGACAGCTTCAACGTGTCTCCACTTCGAAAATGCCACCTTCCCTCATTGATAATCCACGAGGAGCTTTATGCTGTTACTCGGACAGCTTCAACGTGCCTCCACTTCAAAAATGCCACCTTCCCTCATTGATAATCCAACGAGGATTTCAAGCTGCAGTCTCCTTTTAACCTATAAGACCAATGACTGGGTTGCCAAACTACGAGGCCTGGAAGACCATCCAAACTACTATAGTCAAAACATCTGTTCAGGTGAAGTTCTTTGTTTGAACATCGAGCCAATCTGTTCTCACGCCCTTGTCAACTAGTACGATTCCATAACATTCTTCGCTACACGGTGATGCGTTCAGAGGACAATGACCTTGATTTAATAATTAGTTTCCTATTCGTTCAAGTTTGGTTCTAACTAGAATGTGTGGCTTTTTTTATTGGTTTGAACGAACCCGACGATGATTTTGAAGAATATCTGTTCTGGCATTGTAGAATATGCTGCCCGCCTCGTCCACGTTTCAGTATATACTATCTAATCACCAGGTTCCCTCTTCATAGACATCAGAATCAGAGAGGATGAAGTATGGAAAGAAGCTCCGCGAAGAGGTTGAAAGGACCTTCCCTGAATGGAAAGCCCATTTCATATGTTACAAGGAATTGAAGATACAACTGAAGTTGATTTATTCGAGGATCGTTGCTGTAGAGCTTTTCCATGTGATTAACCTGAGAGAGAGCAATGGGTTTGTTCAGTTATTAGACACTGAACTTAACAAAGCTATGACATTTTTTTATGAGAAAGAAGAAGACTATATCATCAGATTGAAGGTACTAATCGGTTCATTTTGGATAGTTTTTGATATATGCTTGATATACTCTTTTTTATGGCATATTAGGAGCTGCAAATTAGAGCATCAAACTTGGAAAGTCAGGCGGAGAAATTACAGGTGCAGAAAGATATCTTAGACATTCGTGCAGAGATGCTGTTGTTACTCCATTACAGTGTCCTCAACCTCACAGGTAAAGTGATAGCACTAAGGAGAAGTTTGGCAGATGAAGAACTGAAAATGATGCATACCCTCTTTGAAGTGAAATTCAATAGCAAATTTAAACTTTGATTCAGTCATTAGGCATTCTCTTGCGCAATCTTAAGCTGTTTCAGAAACTTAGAAACTAGTCAAGAACAAAACTTTCGTGCTGCAACTAATTTTAGTCTCTGATCAGGACTGAGAAAGATTGTGAAGAAGCACAACAAAAGGACAGGCACTAGTTTCCAGTTCTCGTCCATGCGAAGAGTGATGCAACAACCATCTTTCTCAACTGATTTGCTTCACCAACTTATGGAGCAATGTGCAGCTATGCTCTATAGGCTTTTCCTATGAGACAACGCTTAAGATCCTGTCCGTTCCAAACCAGACTAGGCTGGCTATGTATGCATGAACAAAGCACACCAGATCATCAACGGAAAAAGATCATTGTTCTAGTGAGAATTTGCATCAGATGGTTTAGAGATGTAAATTTTTGTAAGATACTGTAAATAAATAGTAATGTGAATATTTGAAAAAAAACGAATGTAATATTATTTTTTATCATAAAATGATATCTGAATTCTGAAACTTGAGTATTATTTTCAGTCTTGTCAATATTTAGTATCATAATATTATATATCATTTTTATTAATATGTTGAACGATTAAAATCGATTGTATAAAATTAAAAATTTTGAAAAATGATTGAGCTGAACTCGGCGTGAACGTAATACAACGCAATCCACACGAAATATAAATTTGTGCCGGTACAAGTTGGAAAAATGAATAGAAAGAATTTGAAGTTTAATTAAAAAAGATATTGTCAAATAAAAGTTAATTGATTTATCTTAATTTATAAAAAATGATTACTTTATTTGCGATTTTTAATAATAAAATTATGAAAGTAAATCAAACTATAAAATTTAAAATAAAACTAAAAAAATAAGCAAATCATGATAGAATATTTTGTTGCAATCTCGACCGTACAAAGCAAATAAAAAAATGGAAGGTTTAGTTGGGCAATGGTAGCTGTTCTTGCTTTCGTGTGTTATCCTGTGCCCCTCTTCATCTATCCATCTATTAAATATTAATAAATAGATGGATGGAGAGGGCCACATGATGACACACAGAAACGAGCATAGGAGAATTGATCCCGATTTAATTATGATTAGAAATAAACTTTTTTGTATTTAAAAAAATTGAATTTTTTTAAATTGAGTGATAAAATATAAATTTCTCTTGTTATAAAATAAAATAGTCAAAATTTAGATGGGCTTTTTCTAAATAACGGACTTTTTATAATTGTGTTAGGCCTAAAGTTTAGGTTTGAAGCCAATAAGTATTAGGCTCAACAAAGCTACACAATCAATGTTCTACTCCTACGCTTTGTCACAAGTCCTTACAGCGTTGTTGTCATTTCAAACCTAGGCGGACAAAGGAACAAAATTTCCTGTGTCCCGGATCCTTTTAACCGGTACGTACTCCAATTCTCTTATAGATTAAATTCCCACTTGCGATCCCTTTTTTGCACTTTGGATAGGTCCTGGGCATGCATGATTGGTTGTTTCTTGAATTGTATGCAACATGTTTGATGTTTTGCCTCGATGAAGCTTGCCGTCATTTTGCACATGAAGTGTCCATTGTTAGCTTATTGTAGGAGGTGAAACCAACCTTTTTAGTCATTGAATTGGAGTGGTAACTGTTGTTTAATTTTAGTTTCAATATTTCTTTTCTTTCTCAAATCCATCCCAGAAGCGCCTCCTTCTTGCGTTGCCATTCCACACCGTTGATTCTCTGAAGGGTTTCGATTACACAATTGGGTTGTTTTCGTTTCTCAGAAAAAAAGAATTTAATTTGCTTATATTCTCGAATTCAGTGTTGAAGTTCGGCAAAACATTTACTGTTTCAGCCCTGGTCATTGGAAGTTTTGATCTTGTTGTTGGTGCATATTTGGGTTATGTGTACTGAAGCAGGAATCATGTTGCGATTTGTGATGGTCATACTTCTTGGTTGTGGTGAAAAAGAAATTGCTTGCTGTTTGCTTCATGCTTATTCAATGCAACAATCATGCACTCGCACAATACTAGGGGGCCGAAGTTAATAGAGCTTGCATAGATTGTGACTGCTATATTTCGTCTATTTGGATTGCCGTATTGAGGATGTTGTTCTTCATATTTTTCTTAGTCGATTGCTGCGATGCCATTATATGGTATAGTCGCAACATGTTTGACAATTATATACGAAAAGCTTATGATTTTGTTTGGTTTTTGTAACCTTCTCTGTGAATTTGGAACTTTGCACCACTGATGGACAGAAAGTTATGTTGTTACTTATTTAGTTATTAGTTAGTGTGTAGGAGAATCTAAGATTCAGTTTGTTTGATTAGGAATGAGCCGTTCGCAAGGGCCTTCTTCTCTTAAACGGCCGCGGCCAGGGTCGAATTCTTCAACTCAGGCCCTGACAGAACATGAGCGCATAGTTTATGAGTTGATCCGAAGCAAGCAAGATATGGGAATTTGGACAAGAGATGTGAAACGAGAAACCAATCTGCAAGACACTGTGGTTAATAAATCCATTAAGGCACTTCAAGCAAAGAATCTGATAAAGGAAGTGGTGAACATTCAAAGCAAGGGGAGGAAACATTACATGGCAGCAGAATTTGAACCATCAAAGGAAATCAGTGGAGGGGCTTGGTATGTTGAAGGTAATCTTCACACAGAGTTTATTGAGATTTTGAAAAAGCTTTGTGTGAAGCAAGTTGAGCGATTGAAAATTGCTACTTTGGAGGGGTTACATGATTCCATCAAAAGAAGTGGAGCATTAAATGTTGACTTAACAAGGCAACAAATTGAACAGATTTTAAGGGCTTTGGTTTTGGACGACAAGATCATGGAAGTAAAGAGTAATGGTTTAGGTGATTTCACTCGTATTCCAGTTGGGAAAGTTTGCTATAAGTGTGTTAGTAAGGCAGGTCCAAAAATAGGGGCAATGGCTTCCATCCCCTGTGGAGTTTGTCCCCGAATTAATGAATGTACACCAGATGGTGTCATTTCCCCATATACTTGTGTATACTACAAGAAATGGTTGGAATTTTAACTTGTATCAGCTGGCTAGGAAATTTGTGCCTTTCTCTTGCAGAAACATGCCTCAAAATTCATCAGGAATGTCAATGATGGTATCTGAGTTCTAAATTTCTAGTATTGATGTTTCAAGCTCTCCTATGATAATTAGACTCTAGTAGTAAAAGCAACCCATAAAAATGAAAATAACCTTTACAGATCTTACAAGATATGATAGGAGCCAATGTTATTCTCATCCGATAACCACTTTAGTATTGTATACAAATCACAACTTGGTGAGAATTATTGGGAAATGAAACATATCACAATGGGAGGTTTGTACAATTTTCTTTTTAGTTTACTACAAAAACCCCCCTTTGGATCCTCTTTCGCTAAACAAATTGTTGACATGGATTTGGTAGGAATGACAAATTTGCTGTAATTCAATCTGATTTGAAGTTATCGTACAAAGTATAACTTGATCAAATTTTGACAAATTTTTTGAATTTAAGTTGGATTTATTTAAAATTAATTAAGTTTAAATTTGATTTGATGAATTTAAATTTAATAAATATTTTGAGTTTAAAACAAACTATTTTCAAATCCATGATCAAGCTAAATTTATATCAATTTGGTAAAGTTGAGATTAGGGTTTTAGAAGTCCCAGGTTCGATTCACTTTCAACCCTATTTACTGGATGGATGAGGATGGCTTACTGACTCTGATATGCCCGCACGGGTGTAGCTCAGTTGGTTTACTAGCAGAGGAAGTTGGAACAAGGTCCTAGGTTCGAATCCCGGTAACGGAGGAAAAGGCCGCTTTGCTAGTGGATTGACTGAGTAGATACCGTGATTTACTCCCTCCTCTTGTGGTCGGGCCCGTGAGTGGGTGGCTGATTCTACCTTTTTGGAACAAGTCATGGGTGTGGAAGAACTTGGCACGTGGTCCTTGCAGTAATCACACCAACTCTTTTGGACCTGCCTCAATTAATACTCGAAGTTGACACTTATTAGCAGCTTAATGCAAGCAGGACTCGAAATTTCATATTCCCACATTAACACAAAGCCGTTGCTGTAATTAGGATTTATCTCTTATCTGGCAATCTCTCCTTTGGCAAGAGCACAAAAGTTTGTGTGTAATGACCTACCTGTCCTCTCTTTGTTAGATAATTCTTCTTCTTCTGTGTTGTATTTATATGAACAGATCCAACCCAAAAGTCCAGGCACGTTCTAAAACAAAACCAAAAGGTTATCATAGTCAGGATCAAGAAAATGATCACTGGAAAAGCAATGGTCTCTTTGTTCTACCTGGCTTTCTTTCTCAATCTTTCAGAAGCTAGGCTCATCCTTCCACTGCCACACACTGTCAGATCCTTCAAGATCAACACAACCCAGGTACACATACTTCTGATCTCTTATTTTGATTCAACACAACCCAGGTACACATACTTCTGATCTCTTATTTTGATTTGGTTTTTCCCTCAATATCGAATCTGCCCATCAGTGGATAGTGAGTAAAAAGTTTATTCCTTTTCATCATCATTTTCCATTTCCTTTCTGTGTTCATTGCAGGTTGCCACAAGCTGTTCTTACACAGTCAAGATAAGTACAAGCTGTTTGTCGACCAGGTACACAAGAGATCAGATTAGCCTCGCATTTGGAGATGCTTATGGAAATCAGGTTCATGAATTCAGATCCAAGAAACCCTTTTTTTGAACTCAGCAATCTGTTCTTGTCTCTTTTAAGAGTAATAGACTAATGTTCTGCAATTGTAACAGGTATACGCTCCAAGACTAGATGATCCTCATACAAGAGCATTTGAGAGCTGTTCAACAGACACGTTTCAGATAAATGGGCCGTGCACGTATCAGATATGCTACTTGTACCTCTACAGATATGGCTACGATGGGTGGAAACCCAAGACTGTCACCGTCTACGGCCATTACATCTCGCCTGCTACATTTTACTACAACACTTTCATTCCAAGTGCTATTTGGTATGGCTTTAACTACTGTAATGCTGCCTTCTTCTCAGCCACTTAGACCAACTTCTTGTAATAAGTAGCAACTTGTTGTAATAAGTAGTATAGACTTTGTCACGGAAGCAGCATCAATATAAAAGGATTAAAAATGAAAGTAACGTGAAATACCTTATTTCAGTTTTATCTTTAATTTTGATGCCGATTTCGAGCTTCAAACGATCACGAATTTTTTGGGACTTTTACAGAAAGTGTTCTACGAGACATGGGCTAGGCTTTTCTACAGTTTTTTTAATACGTAAGCTCTCTTAACGGATCAGGGATTCTTTATACTTACGATTCTAATGAGCAACTACAGGAGATCTTAAGTTTTGTATAGCTTCCTATTACAAGGCTAATATGGGTCCGGTTTATACTAATTGAAATTTACTTTTCACCTGAACTTTGACCCATTAATCTAAATCATTTATTAGGTCATTTTATTATTTTTATCTGGATCAAATTACGTAAGTTAACCGATAATTTATTTAAAACCTAAAAAATGTAATTATGGAGAAAAAAAATATCCGACACTTGTAACCTCCTATCCTACTTAAAAAGTGTCAGTTTTTGACTGTAGTTTACTTTTCAGGTCTTTGGTTGACTGAGTTTTACCTGAGGAACTCAAGGAGCTTGCTCATCTTGTAAGAACAAGCTCATTTTCAAAGCAATTATGAGATTTATGCTCATTAAGTGTATATATATATATATATAACAAGGACGAACGGGATCGACGATCACGAAATTTCATCTCACTGTCCGTTTCATAAACGACTCAGATTGTTCCTTTGTATTCTTGTTAAGCCCGTGACTTAAATAGTCACAACCGTGACCGTGACTCTGCCATTATTTATTTCTATTTCTTACGTTCTGTTTTTATTTTTTTCCCTAACCTTCTGTTCCTACATACGCGTTACCATTTACTAAGGACGAATGTACGACTACATTTTTCCGCATGCTATACTACGATGGTTGAATAAAATATACAACATAATTCTCTTCATCAACTCACAAGTGTTATTAATTATATCCTATTGCATGCATGGTTATAACTTGTTAATTCACAACTGTGCAGGTTATTATCATTTAATAATTATTATTGATTAATTATTATTTGATTATTAATTATGATATTAATCATTATTAATTATTTTTACTTATGTTATTATTAATTATTAATTATAACATGTTTTTGTTAATTCTTATTATTAATTAATTGTTAATTATGTAATTAATAATTTTTATTATTATGAACTATATACTATTGCATGCATGGTTGTGATTAAACAAGCCACAATTGTGCATGTTATTATTAATTGTTAAATATTATTAATTAATTAATTATTATTATATTATTAATTATAAATTATAACATGTTTTATTAATTCTTATTATTAATTAATTATTAATTATGTAATTAGTAATTTTTATTATTATGAACTATATACTATTGCAACTATTAATTGTTAAATATTATTAATCAATTATTATTTTATTATTAAGCATATTAAGTATATACTTGTTAACTCACAACCGTACATGTTATTATCATTTAATAATTATTATTAGTTAATTATTAATTATGATATTATTCATTATTAAATATTATTATTTATTTTTACTTATGTTATTATTAATTATAAATTATAACATGTTTTTATTAATTCTTATTATTAATTAATTAATAATTAATTGTTAATTATGTAATTATTAATTTTTATCATTATGAACTATATACTATTACATGCACGGTTGTGACTAATATGTTATTATTAATTGTTAAATATTATTAATTATTTATTATTAAGTATATTAAATATATTAAGTATTATATTATTAATTATAAATTATAACATGTTTTTATTAATTCTTATTATTAATTAATTATGTATTCTGTATTATTAATTTTTATTATTATGAACTATATACTATTGCATGCACGGTTGTGACTAAACCGTGCATGTTATTATTAATTGTTAAATATTATTAATTAATTATTATTTTATTATTAAGTATATTAAGTTTGTACTTGTTAAATCACAACCGTCCATATTATTATCATTTAATAATAATTATTGGTTAATTATTATTTGATATTAATTATGATATTATTCATTATTAAATATTGTTAATTATTTTTATTTATGTTATTATTAATTATAAATTATAACATGTTTTTTATTAATTCTTATTATTAATTAATTGTTAATTAAGAAATTATTTAATTTTATTACTGTAAAACCGTGCATGTTATTATTAATTGTTAAATATTATTAATTAATTATTATTTTATTATTAAGTATTATATTATTAATTATAAATTATAACATGTTTTTATTAATTCTTATTACTAATTAATTTTTAATTATGTCATTATTAATTTTAATTATTATGAACTATAAGTCACAACCGTGCATGTTATTATTAATTGTTAAATATTATTAATTGATTATTATTTTTTATTAAGTATATTAAGTAAGTATTATATACTAAGCACCAACGAGGATCTTCGTTGTCACGCTTACGTGTCCTAATCTAACGACCTCAATTTATTCCCATCATCGAACGACCCCAATTTATTTCGTAGAAACCATGAAACGCTAACTATACCGAAACTTTTGAAGGTTTGACCTTAAACGCACTCACAAAGCCCTTTCTCTCTCTCTCTTCTTCTAAGGTTTTGAGCTGGGTAAGTTATAGATGGAGCAGGCAAAAGACCAAGTTTGTTCCAATTAAATATCTTAACTTCCTTTGTTATTAATTATTTTTTGGAGTGTGAAGTGGCTTTGGACGATGTGGCTTTGTTATTAAATATTTTTTGGAGTTTCATATGATATGAAACTCCTGGTCTTCCATATTTAATCGGTGGAGTAGAGAAAAACAAGTTCACTCCTTTTGAAAGACATTATATCATTTCCTTCTTAGATAAGGCTTTTGTTTGTCTTTAAGCTTGATTCCAGTGGTTTAATACTACACAGTCAGGTATTCTATTGTTTCCGCATTTCTCTACTTTCAAAAAATATAGTTCCAGGAGATATTCAGGCTATGGGATGCTCATGTGAATATTCATGATCGCTAGAAGTTGCACATGGACATGTGTTAAACACAGCTAGTAAATACTCTAATTTATCCTTTTCTGAAATGATGCATTTGTGGAGGCTTATCTAGCCTGTTGCTTTGTCTTATTTCTCATTATCATTCCATGAACTAGGAAAGGAGATGAGCACCTATTTCTGGTAGGGGGAGACAATATGAAAACTCGTGAACTAAATCATAAGTTTTTTTTTGCATCCATTTCTATTGTGTTTTTGTTTTCATGGCAACAACCTCAAACTATTTTTGTTTTCACAAGTTTTTCCTTTTGAAGTATATGCAATTAACTTCATACAATTGATGGCCACGGTCATATCTTAATTATTGACGACATGAATATTTTCTGAATTTGCTTTCCATCAGTGAAGAAGCCTTAATGACGCTTGCATTGTTTCTTTCATTGCTAGACACTCTCCTTTAGGGCTGGATGATTGTCCATATGCTTCACATCCAAATGAGGAAGATAGTTATATTGATCTTAGGTGTTGGATGCTTCTTACTGCAAATTGCATGCATTCAATATCGCTGTTGGTAATGGAAGAAAGTAAATTTGAGAAGGTAATAAAAGAATCCAGGTATCTTACATAGAATCAATTTTTTCTTGATGATCGTTAACAATCTTCATTGATGCAGGATTACGGTTTGACAACTAACGTACTCGCAGACTTTGAAATCCTAAATCAAGTTATTCATTCTTAAGCATATTGTAGCACGTCACATCTCATTTCTTGTATATCCTTAATGTTATTTGATTGGTGCATCATATAGTTAGAAGTAACACATTGATGAGTCTCTTGCATTAAGTCGAACAATTATTTCTGCACTTATGATAATCCATTTCTGATACAAACCTCAAATTTTACTAGATGCATCTTGATCTTACAAATGGAGGTTATTTTTAATTTTGCCAGCCACACAGAAAAGGTAGCCCTGTACTTCTTCGTCTCTCTGATTCGAGTTTGAACCCTCAAATTAATTAGATGTCAGGATTATATGGCATCTATTTGCTGTTTTAATATAACTTCAGTTGATTTTGCGTATGCTTTACTTTTGTTATTGATCTTGTTACATTAGATCGAACCTTTTAATTTAGCTTTGTTAATATCTTCTTATCTGTACTGATGCACAAAAAGTATCACTTGGATAGTTTGCTCCTAAACCAAAATTGATTTAATTTGTTGTTAGTATCTTGAGCAGGTTTTAAAGTTGTCTGTTTAATGTTTAGAATGTCCTACCATTTCTCGACAAATGGGGTTCACCTATTGAGAGCATAACTTCCTTGTAAAGTTGTGATCAATGAAGACCTTGTCATTGAATTTTTCTCTCTTATGTTGAAATTGGTTTGAACTGTCAGGTACGTTTAAGTTGGAAAGACACACATACAGGAGGCTCATACTTAACCCGAGAAACGTTATTGGAGGTGTTAGAAAGACCAGAGTTAAGACTTGTAGCTCATATTAGTTATGCCAGCCTTTTCCCCTTTATAGCAAAGATCATTCCACTGGTATATTGCATAGAGTATTTTTTTAAAGATAAACATTAGTTTGATGTATTGTCTTTGTAACTTTGTTTCTACAACTGTTTTGTCTTCGAAGCATTTTTCAATTGCCATATAGTGTCTGTGTTACTATGTTTGTCTCTATTTTGAGTAGGGAGAGCATCGATTTCTAACTGTTTACAAATTCGTGTACAATTCATGGATTCTAGACAAACAACTTGACTTCAACCCAAGCAGGTGCATTTTATGAACGGGCTATCAATTGCGTTCACTTGCCAAAACCAGGTGATGATGTGTTACCTTCTTGTGTTGGCATCTAGCATTGCATTAGAGATTTATTATATGGATAAGTATGTGTGGGCTACAGTTCCTTGTACATGAAACGCAACACGGAGCATGACCCTCCCTATTGTAGAGATCCTATTTGGATGAAATTGAATTACCTGATCATTTCTGCAGTTCACCACTACTCAAAAGGTACTGCCTACACATTTGCCTTCACTTAAGTTTATAGATAAAGGGAAGAAATGTGTAATTTGTTTTCTAATTAACTTGTTTCAATGGATGGACCATATAAAGATAGAGCCAAGGTGATATACACAGACTTGAGGAATAATTTGATAAGGTTTTGCTTATTTATGTCCTAACTAGTTTAAGCTATATATGAATCTTATTTGGATTCCTCTATTGATTCAAAATTACTCGTATACATTGTTACAGAAGCGTGGTATACGATTGTTACCAGAATGGATACATGTGGGAGTAATATGATCAGGAGAAGGGTAAAGGAATCCTACTATTGACTTGTGAAGAGCTTTTCACCTGGCGTGAGTTCGAGTCTATGTATGTCAATTTTTTATGGAATTCTGACTTTAATTATAGAAATATGATTTGATAATGTAATGAACTAAACATTATAAGACATAGGTGATTTTTGATTTTGCACATAAATTTTGGGTGAGCCGAAATGTTAACTGCGATTTACAAAGGGTCCAAAGCTAAAATTAAAAAATAGATAGTCTTACATCAAAATTTGAAAATTCACCATTCCAGCACCACCAGAGCGTTGTTATTTTATAGAGGCGTGTAGATGTAGATAGATCTCGTATTTATTTCACAACTAGATTTTTGCATTAACATGGTGAGATATCGCAAACATATGGCAGAGAATCTCGAGTAACTTCTAGTGAGGGGTTGACATTACTCACCATTCTAAATCTTTTTCCCATATATGTGTCCTTAGTATTTTTTAATTCACGTACTTATTGGTCAAATTTTTTTAAAATTTTCACTGATTTATTTTAATTCATAACAAATTTTGTAGTTATTATATTTTTTACTAAAATATTATAACGAATTTTATTTCATCTGTTTGGATTGTCAAATTTTCCTTTACAATTTTATTAATCTTATTTAAATATTCACCTGTTATATTTTTTTCTCTTTTCCTTTACAAAATTCTGTCTTACATCATACATTCCTAATTTTTCCCTCCAATTTTTAACTTTAACAATATTCACTTACACTTTTTTTTGGATGAAAAATGAGGGCAAAGCCCTAGAGAAAAGCTAAATAGGACACATTCGCGAAAAGGAGACCCCG
>JANVCL010000005.1:5175615-5192552 GCA_026546855.1 Erythroxylum incrassatum | reverse complement strand
CCGGTGATTGGTTTCTCCAAATCAAGATCAACAGCAACACGAGCAAATTTCCCACGCTGAGAGTTTCTGGTAGTAAGATCAATTTTGAATGTGTTACCAAGCATGTTTCCCATAGCCAGCAAAATCCGTGGATGATACCAGTTAATGGGGAGATCAGGGAAACGGACCCAGACTACTGCTCGTGTAATGCGCCGCTTAGAGGCACGGAAAGGAGTCCATGGTTGAGCAACCAGGCAGTGCCCCAAAATGGTCCAGGGGCCATCTGTGAGAGCACGCAAATAGTCAGTCATTGAAGAAAACTGCACCAAAAAGAAATCGTTTTCAAGATCAATAAGACGAAATGGGCATTATATATATACATACTCTTTAATTCTAAAAAGTAACTGGGCATTATACGTTTCTAAACTTCCACTATGCATTTACGCAATGACCATTTGCTAGTATTCAATAATAACGTAAGGGTGTCGTTACTCGTTAAGCTCACAATTTTTATATTTTTCTTATATGAGGAGACATATGATTAGAAAAGAGAGACTCAAAATTCCAAGTCAAAGCAACTTAGTCACATGATTTAAGTGAAGAAGATTATACTTACAGCCTGTTTGGAACGATAGGAATTGAATTCAATTGCAACATTGAATTCAATTCAACTGTTTGGAACAGAAAAAAAAAGATGAGTTTAATTCACATGCGTAATTGAAACCTACCATTCTTTATAAATTCAATTTAGCTAAAAAACTACGAGAATTGAATTACAAATTGACTGCAACTCATCTTTTTAAATGTTGAAAATTCCATGCAATAACCCTGTCTCTTCAACTGACGCAGTCACTCTTCAATTGACGCAACCCTTCTCATCTTACTACTCTTCAACTGTCGCAGTCTTAAGGAGCCCCTCCCACCAGGAAGAACAACAACACCTGAATTTAATTTTCTGATGTAACGATCTTATGTCTCCTTATCACAGGAAGACATGTTAAACTTTTTGTGATATTATATAATTTGGAGATCAATTTCAAAAATTGATAGTGCCTTGTAGATGTCAACGCAAAAGAACTACTGCTCGTTCATGCATTTTTAAGCTTCTAAATTATAATAGTTTTCTATTGTCTTCATTGCTCGGTCTAGTGTAATGTCATTTGCAATCAATTTTTTCTTTTCATTTTAATAATGAACTTTTTTATGATATCACTTATAATGAGATTGATGTTCATAACTTGCTCTATATAAGTGAGAATGTTTATTATTTAATAAGATTATTTTTTAGTCAAGGGTAAAAATGTCGTAGGAAATAATTGAATTCATTTTGATTGTATTCTAAACAATGTAATTGAATTCAATTATAATATTATTAGGTTTGTTCTAAATAGTGTAAATTGAATTCAATTCAATCTCATTAATGTTATTAAATCTAATTCGTTAATGAATTCAATTCGAAGGTTTCCAAAAACCTTGTTAGTTTTATGGTATCATTACTCTAAAGAGTTGATAAAAATGACTTTAAATTTACCAAATTAAACAAAATTATATTTTTCAACTTACATTAAATAAATTGTTAAATATATATAATAGTTTCTAAATTACATATTGTATAATTAAAGAATTAACTATTTAAATTTATTTAACAGATTCAATCTATTTGATTTTTATAAGATTCAATATATTTTATTATTGATGTATTATCGCTTTTTTAGATTTTAAATAAATTATATTTCTTTGTATATCAAGTCAAATTTGCAACTTTAAAATTAAAAAGACTTGTTCCAGTCATTTTTTGTAAACAAAATTATGCAAAATAGAAAAAGGCTATTATTTAGTTAATATTGTTATTTGCAATGATTAAAAATCTAATATGTTCGGTTTTTATCATTCAACTTTTCAGTTCAGTTTTTAATTTTTAGATTTGATTTATTTTAATAAATTTTATTATTAAAGGCTGATTAATTTATTAATTAATCAGTCAATTTTTATAAATTAATAAAATTTTATAAATTAAATTAAAAAATTAATTTTTATTTAAAAATATCTTTTTTCAATTAATTTTTAAAATTTTTGATAAATAAAAATAATTTTTTAAAATTATATTTCTATCAATCATATGTCATGTTCTAATTTTTGATGACTTAATCGGGACATTTGTGGATACACTCAAGGACTCCCTTGGTAATTTCAAACAAAAAACACATTACCAATAATAGCCCCACTTCTTCCAGTGAAATAAATCAAAGAGCATTTTTTGTTGAGGCTAATTTTGACATTTACAAACTCTTCGTCTTTCCCTATATTCTATGTTCCACCCTAACTTTCAATTTCCCTTTTACTTTCCTAATCCAATTTCTTCAAACTCACTAGCTAAACCCTACTCCTCTCTCTCGGAGCTCTAAGGGTGAGCCTTGCGAAAAACTTTGGACCTTTGCGACCCACAAGACCCTAACTCATGAATTAACTGTGCTTGTTTGGTTGTGTGTGTAGGGAAAATGGGTGAAGTGAAAGACAACGACGCTTACGAAGAGGAGCTGCTTGATTACGAGGAAGAAGAAGAAAAAGCCCCTGACTCCGTCTCTGGAAAAGCCGGAGCTGAGTCTGCTAAGAAGTATAGTTCTATCTCTGTCTCATTATAAGTGTTTTTACATTAGGTATTTGATTTCTGTTGGGAAAAGAAATGGTTTTTACTCTGTAGAGGAATGCTTCCTTTTGATGGCTATGCTGATTTAAGTTAATGAGAGTGAACTAGAAAAGAGAATAATAAGAAATCGTATTCCGCTGAAAGTGCTTGGATAAGTGTTTGATGTTTTAATTATTGTAAAGTATGGGTGTGGAATCAATGAGCACGAGTGTTTGACATTCTTACTTATCCTAAATACCTTGGAAATGTGATGCATAATTTTCTTGCACTGCAGGGGCTATGTTGGTATTCATAGTTCAGGCTTCAGAGACTTTCTTTTGAAACCGGAGCTTCTACGAGCCATTGTAGATTCAGGATTTGAGCATCCTTCTGAAGGCAAAGTCTTTAGTTCTTTATATTAAACTTGTTGACTTGAACTTTTAGATACTTTCATGTGACTACTGCATGCCTATTTTTCACTCATCTTTTTTGCCCGTTCTTTTCCAATTAATCCCCCTCAAACATTACTCTTGATGCAATGCCTATTTTCTGTTTACGCAGGTGCTGTAAATCTGTATTTAGGGTGCCTTTTATTTGCCAACAAAATTTTAAAGTAACTTTGATTCATTTCAAAAGAAGAGACCTAAAAAGGGAAAAAAAATGATACGTATAAGTTGAGATTCTTATTTATGATGAGTGTTGTTATTTTTGCAGGTAATGACTACTAACTGTTCTCATCATTTCAACAAAAAACTTGGTCTTGGTAAACCTTTCCATTAAAAGGATCTGGAAGGTCCATGTACTTACTGAGGATTCAACTACAATTTTGTTTGCTTTATCATCAGTGCAACACGAGTGCATCCCTCAAGCTATTCTTGGAATGGATGTCATCTGTCAAGCAAAATCTGGGATGGGGAAGACTGCTGTTTTTGTTCTCTCGACTCTGCAGCAAATTGAGCCTGTTGCGGGTCAAGTTGCAGCCCTTGTGCTTTGTCATACAAGAGAATTAGCTTACCAGGTATGTGTACCAGTTTGATATTTTGCTTTTGGAAATATTATTATGCCCATGACCTAAAGTCTATTATCCATTTGAGAGTTTGGCTTTGTTTATAAGATATTTGATCTGTTACTTTGTAGATTTGCCATGAATTTGAGAGGTTCAGTACCTACCTTCCTGATATAAAGGTTGCTGTCTTCTATGGTGGTGTGAACATCAAGGTTCACAAGGACTTGCTGAAAAATGAATGTCCACATATCGTGGTTGGAACTCCTGGAAGAATACTAGCTCTGGCAAGAGATAAAGAGCTTGGATTGAAGAATGTGAGACATTTCATACTAGATGAGTGTGACAAGATGCTTGAATCGCTTGGTATGTTGTACATTGTCCACTGGATGAAAAAAAAGGACCGTTTTCTCTCATCTATATGTGATCTAATTTTTATTTTTTGTATCTTATTCAGACATGAGGAGAGATGTTCAGGAGATCTTTAAGATGACCCCTCATGATAAGCAAGTTATGATGTTTTCAGCAACTCTAAGCAAGGAAATCCGACCTGTTTGCAAGAAGTTTATGCAAGATGTAACGATCTTTTACCATTTTAAGCATTATATGTCCCTTTCTTCTCCTATATATTCAACATATGGTCTGTGCTTGAGGTACAAGATTGATCACTGGGTCATGCATTATATCCTACTTGTTAGTTCAAAAGAAGAAAATTTTTGGTGACATCCTCTAATGATTAGATCTTTTTTTGGGACTTTAGTTGGCACCAGGAGCATACAAATACGGTTTCTAAATTATTTGTTTGTTTAAATATTTCAGAATGCTAAATGGATGGCTTTCTTTAACTCTGTATTTGTGTCTTTTCAGCCAATGGAAATTTATGTTGATGATGAGGCCAAGTTGACCCTTCATGGTCTTGTGCAGGTATGCGTAAAACTTTCTAACAAAAATTTTCCTATTGATCATTGTTTTGCACTCATTTAGTACTGTCTTTCATTGACAGCATTACATCAAGTTAACTGAGATGGAGAAGAATCGCAAATTGAACGACTTGCTTGATGCTTTAGACTTCAATCAAGTTGTCATTTTTGTGAAAAGTGTGAGCAGAGCAGCTGAATTAAACAAATTACTAGTGGAGTGTAACTTCCCTTCAATCTGCATTCACTCTGGAATGTCTCAGGAAGAAAGGTAAACGCTGTGTTGCCATACATTGTATTGAAATAGCTTTAGTTGTAAAGAAAGGCTTTGTAAGGGTTCTCATGGTTTTGTAAGATGTTGTGTTATACCAAACTTCTTAGGCACTACAACAAAGTGGATTGTGGCATTTTATGCTGGTTTCTCAATTTGCTCTAGTCTAGTGAGTTAGGGATGGTATTGCATTTCAAAGTTACTCTTCTTGATTAATGTCAATTTATTTGTCTAAAAGAGGTTTATTGGCCGTTAGCATTTATTTGCTTACGGTGATTAAATACATACCTGTAAATGGAAGATCACAGGGTTTGAAACATAAAAGTCCTGACCCTAAGATGTAGGCGGAGAATAGTGTTAAGATACAAGATTTTTTATGAAATAACAAAATTTTCCAGTTAGATCTTTTTCTTAAAACATACATTAGACTGATCATATGCCATATCAAGCTTATGCTGGTATTTTTCTTTAATCATCTGTACGTTTTAAAATTTGTGTGGTTATGCCTTCAGAAAATTTTCCCAGCAATTCATGAGTGAATATAACTGTCTCTTCATTCTGTAAGTCAAGACTTAAAAGTTAAGGTTCTTAGAGTTTATTTGGCAGAAGCAGTGAATATTTAATGTGATAAATGTTATTTATTTTTTGAAGCAGTGAATATTTAATGTGATAAATGTTATTTATTTTTTGAATGGTAGACATGAACCAAGAATATACTACATTCTGTCTGCTACATGTTGTCTGAATTTACAGATGTGGCTGACAGATTGTGTTTTTTCTGCTTTATAGATTGACTAGATATAAGAGTTTCAAGGAGGGTCATAAACGTATTCTTGTGGCAACTGATTTGGTTGGAAGGGGAATTGACATTGAGCGTGTAAACATTGTTATCAACTATGACATGCCAGATTCTGCTGATACTTATCTTCACAGGGTTAGTGACCAGTTGCATTATTCAATTAATCTTAAATTTCTTTCCAGTTAATTGATGTATATGTCATTTCTTCTGATTATAAATGACATGTTGTTTATCTTTATGCCAGGTGGGAAGAGCTGGTAGGTTTGGTACAAAGGGGCTTGCAATTACGTTTGTTTCATCTGCATCTGATTCTGATGTACTAAATCAGGTAGCCTCCCTGGCTTTCCTTATTCTTATTTCTTAACATTCACCAAATTTCTTAAAATGTCTGGCTATTTACTCCTACTTATATACATAATGTGAAAACAGGTTCAGGCAAGGTTTGAAGTGGATATAAAGGAGCTTCCTGAACAGATTGATACTTCCACATACAGTAAGATCTCTTCATCTATGTTATTCGTGGAAAAGAAAATAAAACAGAATCTGTTAGGTGTGATGGAATTGAAAAAGGTTCATGGTCCTGATGAGTGCCAACATTTTGTTTACACTTTTAAGCTTCATAGGTTTTTGATTGACATGGTTTTGCTTTCTTCTGAATGGTTTTGTTCTTCTGATACTGATTGTTCCTTTGTTTCTTTTGGTTAACAAACATATATTTGGACTCAATTAGGTAAAATGATAGGATTTTGGGGCTAGTAAAAAGTTGAATCTATGCAGGTGTTATGCATTTGTTGAGACCCGTTATAATCAGCAGTATAGTAGGAAGAGAAGGTTTGGGCAGATTGGTAATTTGGAGAGTGTGTAGGGGTTGTGAGGAAAGATGATGCTGAGTTGGATAGTTAGTTAGAAAGAGGGGAATAAAAGATGTAGTGTGGGGACGGGTAGGGGTCATCTCTATGAATTGGTTATGAAAACTTTGTATTGAGGAGGTTAGCTAGCCCTCGAAGCTTAGCATATCAATACACTGAATACATTGACATTCTCTTCATCCCTTCTTCTTTTCTGTTTTCCTTATTGGTACTCTGCTAAAAATTTTTGTGTTATTGTTGATTACTGTGATTAGAACTTGTTAGGATTTCGGATCTTAGCAGCATTCTAATCAAATTTGTGTCTATTTATTGTCTTGGTTCTCATTGGCTGTCCTAGTCCCCAAGTCTTGGAACAATTCCTAGCTATAGCATCAGCTTCACTATCCTTAACTCGTCCGCTGTCAAAGAACCTACTTTAACAATTACCTTAACTCATGGATATTCATTTACTGTATCCTGCTTTGAATCTAATAATTTCATTGTCTTGAACGCAGTGCCATCATGATCCGGACTGTGAGTGCTGTGCTTTGATCAAAGGAACAAACAGCTTTCATCTGTTCTCTAGTAATGTCGTAGGGTTTGATTTGGGAGTTTCTTATGAGAAAAGAAGTTGATTAGTCAAAAGATTGGTTCAAGTTAAAACATTGTTCATTTCTGGATAGTGTTTAGGACATTTTTGCTTATTGAATGGTCCCTTGTTATTGTTTACTCGTTTTATTCCTGTATTGTATTTTATGTCAGACTTTTCTGCTAGGGTACTTTTGTCATCGTAGTGATAGCATGCTATACTATTCGTTCACTGCATCCTATAATCTTTATGAGCAACGGAAATTCGGTACGATATTTACTGATTGAATTGTTCGTTAATTTATTTTGATTCATGTTCTTTTGGTACGACAGAACACCATTTTTAGGGATGACACTGATGCCGAGCTTAAATGAGCTCGTTTAAAGTTAACTGGTCTATTTTAAACTTAAATGGTCTTACTTAAAAGTCAAGTTTATTTGAAGCTTCAATGGTCTTGTTTGAAGATAATCGAGCCAAGTTTGTTTATAGTTTGAATGGTTTTTCAAAATAAAACCCAGAAGATTATTGCAAGTCTTTACAAGATGTCAGAATCCGTGTTATCGAAAGATTTCTGTTATTATTTTTAGTATGGAATGAGTCAATCACTTACTTTAGCATCTTATTCAACAAAAATAGTGGAACTTTTCTTTCATTGATCCAAAATTTTGATTTTTGGGAAGTATCATGATCATCCAATAAAAAGGGTTTCCAATTTTTTCAAATGAGTGATTTGAAGACCTATTGGTTCTAATCAGTGTTTTGAAAATTAGACTGAACCTACCGGTCAGACCGGAAAATCGGTGAACTGGAGCATGAAATGGTTCGGTTTAGCCCCTATTTTTTATGAGTGATTGACCCGTTCATTCTGTGGTCGGATCGGTAAAAATCGTTGAACCGGTGAAAAAAAGAACCGGTTGGTCTATTTAAAATGTCTTGATTTTGATGATTTCAACTTGAATGAATATTATAATTAGTTATCTTTTTTTAATCTTTTTGATGAAATATAACTAGTGAGTTTTGTTATCTTATTTTGTGTTGTGTTTGGCGATTTTTTTTAAATTATATATTTTGAAGTTTAAAGGTTTAAGTTTACAATTAGATAAATAAATAATTAAATAATATGTTTAAAAATTATCTTATAAATATAATATATAAAATAAAAATCTATATATTTATTAATTACCGATTTAACCATGGTTAAATTTCGGTTGAACTATTAATCCTTGAATCAGTTGCTTCCCCGGATCAATCACAGATCCAATTTTTAAAACGTTGAATTTAACTGCGTAAAATCATACCATACCTTGCTTTATTATAAGTAAGTTTAGTCAGTCGTAAATTTATGAACTTTAAAGCATCGGTACCTAAAACATTATTAAAAGCTTCAAAGTCAATGTAGTGGTTCTTCTAACGTTTATCACTGCTGGGCCTAAGTATAATCATTATCATCCCAACGGTCACATAACAGACGTAATTTTGTAATTGGAGGTAAACAAGTCTATGATTTGCAGGCTGTAAAGTACTTAATTATCATTCGGCCAACTAAAAGCGTTAAGCCTCCATCGGTTACATCACTAATTAGCCGTTGGATGGTCCCTTGCAACGGTCATTTTTTTCTCCTTGCTCCCCTTATATATGGCTTCTTGCAGTTTACTTCTCAATTCCATTCAAAAGATTCAATCTTTCTTTAAGATCGATCATAGCAAGATTTTGGCTGCTGAACACGTACCCATCTCCAAAGTCTTGTTCTCTTCGCAAATCCACAAATGGGTCTCTCCATCAACAACAGCAAGTCTTGGTATGTAGCTCAGTCTCACCCCCACAAGTACAAGATCTTCCTTATATCAAACTACATTCTTTTGTGTGCAGCCTCTAGTTGCATATTCCTCACTCTCTCCCTTCGTTTATACCCTTCTGTATGTGGTTTCTTCCTCATTTTACTCCACATTCTAACCATCGTTGGTGCGGTGACCGGTTGCGCCGTGGCGGCGTCGGGGTCTAGTAAGTGGTATGCAACTCACATGATGGGCACTTCATTAACTGCGATATTTCAAGGCGCAGTGTCTGTGCTTATCTTCACTCAGACAAGTCAGTTCTTGGGGTACTTGAAGTCTTATGTTAGAGAAGAGGATGGTGCAGTGATACTAAAGATGGTTGGTGGGCTTTCTGTATTGATCTTTTGCTTGGAGTGGGTTGTGTCTGCTCTTGCCTTTCTGCTTAGGTACTATGCCTTTGTTGAGGGCAATGGTAATGCTTGTGGAACTGGTGGTGGCTCTTATGTTAGAAACGGGAAGGATCAAGATGAGGACATGAAAAACTGGCCTTGGCCATTCCAAGTTTAAGAGTTCATATGATGGAGTTAGTGATATTGGTACGCTCAGCTTTGCTTTTGTTATTGATAATTAATTGATATTTTGTAATTGTTTTGTCCTGTGTGTTAAGGGCAGATATATATATTTGAGAAACAGTAGTATATTTCATTAATTCGTTGAATGAAAAGTGGGTTTTTATCTTTTCAAGTTGCTTAATGCTTTAGATCCAAATCTTTGGTGCAGCAGCCAAATTTTTCTATACTCCAATAATCTCATAAATCAACTTAATAATAAAAATAATAAAGAAACTAATGCTGCCAAAAGCACTTCCAGAATTGAATTGGAATTATATATTAACCTCTTGAATATAAATTTAAACTTTTCTTCAAAAGGATCTCACTTGAATTCTCCTTTTCAAAACTTAAAAAGGAAATCAAATAACAAGAAAGCAATGCTAACTTTTAGAATTGGGATAATTTTTTTAAAATTTTGGAGTAACCATAATTTTTAAGTCTTCAATTTTAAATTTTGAGTGAACAAAATTTTTAAAAATCTTATTTTTATTATATGAACACATATCAAATTTACATTATTCTATAACTTCAAAGGTTTAAAAAATTAAACACAATCAGTAAACTAGTCAAAATTTCCAATTTGAAACTAATTTCCAATTTGAAAGCATTTTTGCTTGATTAATTTCTTGTTTGCTTTTTGGAAGAATTTATTCCTTAATTAAACAATAATTTTTCGTTACTTCTTTTGTAAATTTCTTTTACATCTCTAACCTTTCATAATTTCCTCATTTTATCACAATTTATTTGGTTTTTAAAATTTTAACACTTTTTCTAAGCTTTCTCTATATAAAGTCTTGATTGTTTGAGATATGGATTTTATTGATGCAATTTTTGCATTTTAAGTTTCTTTTTTTTGGCTTATGACATTGCCAATCCCCTTGGCAACAAAGTCATATTTTTACCCAGACATTTTCAAGATGCCCCTAATAACTAACGAATGAGAAATGGTTTTTTTTTATATATATAAATCCTAGGAAACTTGATGAGTCATCTACCTACACATCTTGCTTGAGAGTTACTCCACTTAATGTTTGACATAAAATAATAACAGTCAATTTTTTTGTCACTTGTTGAATGCTTTTTATCGCTTGATAGATGATTAATTCCTAAATGCATTAAGTTTTTACCTAAAATACCTTTTTGCCTAGTCTTATTATTGGAATCAGATTAGGGTACAAAAGTTGAGAGATTTTTTTCCTTTGTTGGGAAATCCATTTTGAGGCTATGAGATGAAGATTGAAGTGGATATGTTCAGTATTTCATGGGACGGTAAAGAATGTGATGGTTCTAGTTGTTTCAGGCTCATAAGCCTTTAATTATATTATGTCAAAGTTTGTCTCAAACTTAAACCTCTTAATGACTATTGGTAGTGATGAGAATTTATAAATTTTTATTTTTAGCTAAAATGCAATGTTTTGATATATTTCCTATATTGAGTTAGATGATTGTGTTCTTGGCTGGGGAGATGGGTCTTATAAAAAACTAAAAGAGGGAAAGAATTCAAAAGGTCACAAGAAATTCTAGTAAAAAATGGATAAGGAAGAAAGTTTTGTGAAAGCTCCACATTTTTTTAGTGAATTAGATGTGGACATAATTACTAAACTTTGGGATAAATTTTAAATTAGACATAATTATAAAAATAAACTTTAAATTTTAAGTTAAAAAGTATGTGGATCATATTATATCATTATATGTCATCTGATGATTGATATAGTGTGACTCACATATCTAATAAAAATATTAAACTAATATCATATTAATGTTAATATAACACATAACAGATGGAACCTAACCTTGTTCAAATTTTCGTCTATTCAAAGTTTAATTTGAATATTTTGTAAATTTTAAGGTTTATTTTGATAAAAGTGTTACCGTCAACTTTTGTCATTATAATTTAAATGATTCCATCCAAGCATCCTATTGCAAATCGAGTATATCCAAATGACATTGTTGAATCTTAGTTTAAAAATGACAAGTCAATACTTTTTCATCTAAGATTATCTAAATTTATTTTATCTATTAAATTTGGTTCCTTCAAAACCCAATATACTAAGAGATTATAATATGATCAGGAAATAAGATTAATAAAACTAATTATTTTTATCAAAAGTAAACAAGTATAATTAAATTTCTTAAAATTTTATCAAAAATTATATTCAATTTAATAATAATAAGGGTTAATTATATAGGATCTCTCTGTGATTTGGTCCTTTTTCATTTCAATCTATATTTTAAAAAATTATCATTTATTCCCCCATAGTTATGTTTCTATATCTCTCCTTGGAGTCATTATTTGCTAGAAACTCTAACAGGGAATGACAAAATAACATCGTGTTACTTTTGTTATGTAAACTAAGATAAGACATATCTTGTGCACATAACACCTACACAATAATAAGGGGTTAATTATACTAGACCTCGTTGTGATTTGATCATTTTTCACTTTAATCTATAATTTAAAAATCTATCATTTATTCCCCTGAAGTTATGTTTATGTATTAAGATGTTATTTTGTCATTCTTTGTTAGGTTTTCTAACGGATAATGACTCTAAGGAATAACTAAGACATATCTCTTATGTCATCTAACACCTACACAAGCAATATGATATTATTGCACCATTTTTACTAGGTTTCTAATGGAAATGATGTTATTAAAATCAATTAAATAACATTTTTGTAAATTAGCTATTAATAATAGTCTTTCAAACTTTTACCCCAAAAAAAATCTTTCAAACTTCAAAAGAATTGAAATAAGTTTTAAGATAAATACTAAATCATTAAAATTATACGTTTTAATTTGTTTCTTTTTTAAAATCAATGAACTTGATGAATATATTTCAATTCCTTCCACACCCAATTGCATTCAAACATTTGGAAAGAATTTGAATTATATTACCTTTTTAATTATAGAACATAAGTTATAAAGTGTTCCTATCGTGCAACTATAAGTCAATAAGATAATCTCATAAATATAATGAAGTAGTGATTTTCTAAACAAATGGCATAAATAAAGAAGCTTATACATATAATGGGCATCTGAAATCACCAAACAAAATCCTTATATACCTCTATTTGTAAGTTAAGCATATCTTGCATCATTTCAATTTAAATAATTATTGTAATGGTTATAAGTATTCTCCCAAGAATGATAATGAGCCAGACTAAGCTTAGGCTACTTATGGTTTGAACCTAATCTTAAGTTTTTTTCCAAGTTTAGGCCCAACCAGAAGAGCTAATACGCTTAGATTACTTAGCTTGAGTCTAAAATCTAATTGAGCTTCATTAAGTAAAAAGTCTAAGCCCATCTGAGCCAAACCAAGCACAAAAACACTAAATTAAGTGGCATCATCTCCTTGAGTAATTGTTGTGTTTAATTGTTTCTATGGGTTAGTACAAGCATTTGAACTTAATTATTATGTCTTTGATATACCTTGATGTGTTTGTTAGTGTTTCAAGTTCAACAGTGAAGAACGGAGAAGTTTCGAAGAGACTTGGATCGAAAGAACAACCACAATCGTGAAAGAAAGCGTACAAGTGGCTCACAATCGTGGCCTATGTTGGGTAGACGCCTAAACACACAAAACGTTAATTTTGAGGAATTTTTCAAACCTTTTGACCCCAAAAAACCTAGGGCTATCCAGAACATATTAAGTATATAAATAATGAGACAAAAGAGAGGAGGAGCTTTTGGCATCAGCCACCATCACGAAACCCTAAAGAGAGTTCATCGAGAGATTGAGAAAGAGACAAAGGAAGAGAGACATGGAGAAGAAGCCTACATAAAGTACTTTTCGGAATAGGAGGTTTCTCATCGTTGCTGCCTCCATCATCCATTCAGATCTATTTTTCAGTGTATTTCTATTTTTATCTATGTATAGAATTGGAATAGTTGTTGAGATATGATTTATGAATGTTGAGGATTGTCTAAACTGACCTTCGGGTTATTTTTATCTTTGATTGAATAAAAATCTGATTGTTTATGTGAATTGGATTCATTGTGAATGTGTCTGCATTTTCATAAATCGGTAATATATTAAGAGGGTAAACCGATGAAAAATTATTAAATTGGGCTAATGAGAGTTAGGTATTTTAATGAGAATGGTAAATCAATCAATTTGGTAATTATGTGACGAGAGATCTCATATAGGTTCCGGTAGTCTAGTGGAAAACTTTAGATCTAATTAGGGTTTGGATAAATTGTGAATTGAGAAATTGTTTCCATAATCTGATTAAGGTTTATAACTTAGGGCTTTTGGTTATAACTCGAGAGAGAGTAACCAACCCTAGGATAGTTCAGGACCAGTAATCTGACATTTCATAATTAATTAGGTTAGCATTAAAGATAGGTAAAAATTTTCTTTTCTCTCAATTGGTAGTTCCTTAAAGCGTTAAATTCTGATTGGAAATAAGCAGGCCAAAAGAGACTTCTGCAACTGGACGAACTTGAAGACTTTCGTTATAATGCATACAAAAACACCAAAATCTACAATAAAAAGGTAAAGAAATAGCATGATGATTGTCTTAAACAAAATGAATTTAAAGTAGGAGATGAGGTTCTGCTATAATTCAAGGTTGAGGCTATTTCCAGGGAAGTTAAAATCTAGATGGAGTGGACCATTTATGATCATTCAAGTTTTCAATCATGGAGCCCTCAAACTGGAAAACACTAACAAGGAGACTTTTAAGGTCAACGCGTATCGTTGCAAGCTATATCTCAGAGCAACAATTCCCAAGGACAAGGAAGTGATTTCTTTCTCTTCGAATAATTAGGATGCCTTTATGGATGCAAGGTCAAGCTAAGGACCATAAAAGAGCATGTTTAGTAGTTTGTTTGAAATCGTAAGTTTAAATAGAGTTGTTTTAAGTTTTCAATAAAACTTTAGTAATTTGTATTAAGCTGGAATAACTAATTCCCTAACTCGTTCAACTGCTACCTCCAACCCCATCACCACCTCCATCACCATAAACCTTGTTCTAAACCCTTTCTTTCTTTTTAAGTTTAGTCTTTATTTTTATTTTTATTTTTATTTCTTTATGTGTGTTTGTTATCACCTTCTCACATGGAGGACATTCTGTTATTTAAATTTATGGAGGGTTATGTGTTTATTTGAATGTGAATTTTGCATATTATAGTTGTTAGGTTGCATTATGTGAATTGCGTGAATGTATCAATGGATTAAATGAATTGAAATTGATTTAATTTTGAACATGGTTTATTAGGTTGTAGAGAATTATTAACTGACAGAGTTAGTAAACTGAGGTTCTTTGATAACATGCAGCTTAATTAGGATTTAGTGTTTAGGTGTAGCCTTCTAAATTGTCACATTCATTCATAATTTGAGACCTTTTAACCTAAGTAGCATTGTTAGTTTTTTTCATGAAAACGAGTAGCTAAAGCAACAAGGTAAGCAATAAAAAAAAGTTTCTATTTTTAAAATAAGTAACTATTCTGCTGGCTTTCGAATTATGAATAGAGCTAATAGCCAATTGAGAATGTGATATAGCTGAGGAACCGGATCGACACACATCATAAATGTGTGCCTGCGCATAAAGATGCTAGAATAACGTTCCAACCAAACAACTTAATAAAAAACATAATTTAGTTGAGTAACCAGATCAACATTCATTAATAATGTTTGCCTCTGTATAAAAAGACTAAGTCTGTGTAAAAAGACTAAGTCCATGTTCATAAAAAGTTAATAAAAATAAAAAAATTCGAATAAAACCTATCGAACTTATAATAGTTTCACTTTTCATGAAAACGTACTTAGGATTAGTTATAGAGTTGAACGACCAAAGAATTATTAATGAGTGTGTACAATTAAGAAAGGTAAACAATTTAACACTTGAGTTTGGATTGATATGTATTTAGTTCAGAGCCCCAAGACACAGATTTTGCATGTTAATGATTTGAAATGACTTGAATGATTGTGTTTTAAATTAAATTTATTTTATGAAGTTTAAGTCATTATCTCATTACTGCGTTGTGTGTTATATGAATTAGTATGTGCTTGTTGTTTCGTTTGCTTGAGGAAAAGCAGACGTTTAAGTGTGGGGAAGTTGATAAGTGTGAAATGAATAATGTTTTAAGGTATAATTTGATATGTGTTTATCTGTTTATTCGATTGTTTAGTATGCATTTTCGGTAGAATTGTGTTAGTTTGTGAATTAGTTGTGTTTAAGTGTTTTTATAGGTTAGTACAAGCATTTGAGCTTAATTATTATGTCTTTGAGATACCTTGATGTGTTTGTTAGTGTTTCAGGGTCAACAGCGAAGAGTGAAGAAGTTTCAGAAAGACTTGGACCGAAACAATGACCCACGATTGTGGTCAATTTGTGTAACACCCGGTATCTAGTTTACCCAGTACATCGAAAAAATCAATATTTGGGACTAATGTCATTAAAATCAGGACGGTGAATAATAATTTTTGGTAACATCAAATTAAGGATGTTTGACACTTTTTCGATGGTCACAGGAAATTGTACGAACGGATTTTAAAGAACCAGTACAAGAGTGACAATTTTGTAAATAGTGAACAAAGAGGCTTATATAAGAAGCTAACAACAAATAAGACAAAACCTTGTCTTCTTCCTCCTCCCTCACTCACGAAAATTCACCATGGAAGCTCTCTTTCAAGGTTTTCAACCTTTGTAACAAGAAGGGGAAGGAGAATCAAGCCAAAGGTTCAATACAAAAAGGTAAGTCTCAATCCCGACACTTAGTTCTACCGATTGAAGTTTAGTTTCTCTCTCTTCTTTTTCATGGATATGAAACCCATTTGAATTCTTTGATGTCTAATGACAATTAACATGAGAAAATTTTCTTTTTTATGGTGATTTGGGGCTAAATCAAAACCTAGGGTTTGGAGTTCAAGCTGTCAATGGAGATAGATTCTTAGGTCCTCCTTATATATATTTTTTGAGCTATTTAACGTGTGAATTTGTAGAAACTCAAAACTTAAAAGTTGTAAATACAGATGTCTATTGTATTTGTAAATTTTTTCACGAATTTAGGGTGAGCCAAACAAATGAAAGAGGCCCCGAATTGAAACTGGTTCAGAATACCAGCGGGATTGAAACACAAAATGAAAGTTAATTGTTTGAAGACTTTAGAGTTAGAATTGGATGATGAGTTCTTCTTACGAAATGCTAAAAAATGTGCCATCTGAGTGCTGTATAAAGGACATTTAAATTGGATGATTATTATGTGAGATATGGCTGAATAAGTGAAGGGTGTTACTAACCTTAGTGACATAGAAGAGAACAAAAACATGACAGCATTATAAATATCACAATAAATCCAAATTACTTCATTTTTTAGCAGTCTTTGGATATGTGATAGCCATATGAGTCTATTGAAAATGGAGGTTTGAATCACCTTAATTGGATAGGAAATGAATAAGTTATAAGGTTTTGAGACAGAAAGGGTCCAACTCAAACTGAATATTAAGGCTGACTGTGAATGGGAGATTTGGATTCCTTAATGACCGAATTAGAACATGGTCATAAAAGAAAAAA
>JANVCL010000005.1:5113785-5137488 GCA_026546855.1 Erythroxylum incrassatum | reverse complement strand
GTTCTCCTTTTCTGTTTCTTCAAAACCTCCTAGTTGGAGCATGTAAATATCTTCTTCAAGTCTACATAAAGAAAAGTCATCTTTATATATAACTTCTTTAATATGTAAGTGAAACATAATACATATTACGAAGACTACTCGAACTGCAGTACATCGAAACAAAGGGAAAAATATTTCATTCAAGTCAATTCCTTCCTTCTAAGGATATCTTTTCACCACCAATCTTACACGATACTTCTCCACCTGATCATTGCCATTTTGCTTGATCTTATAGAACCATTTGTTGTTAATGGCCTTCCTTCATTATAGTACTGGAATAAGTTCCCTAAGTCTGATTCTTATGAAGAGCTTCAATTTCTTCTTGCATTGCTGTCATCTATTGAGATACATCTGAATTGTTCATTGCCTCTTGGAGAATTGATGGCTCCTCATCCTCAATTAAAAAATAGTATTTAATATTGCCCTCCATAATATAATCTGAATGTCAATCTGGTCGCCTTTTTGGGCGATTTGATTAACGAATCTCTGAAGTTTCAGACTCTATTGGTTTTTGTACCTCGTGCCCTTATTTTGCTTCAGAAGAATCCATCTAGGATTCCTTTTTCACTTGAACAATAGTAGTCTCTGAATCTTTCTTTGATGAGCTATTACGTTATTCTCCTTTTTTTAGCTCATCAACAAATATTTCATTCCTACTAAAGACAACCTTATGGGCAGTACGATCCCACAGATAATACCCTTTCACTCCATCAGCATACCCCAAGAATAAGCATTTCCTAGATTTTGAATCCAACTTCGTAATTTCTTGGGGATTGTATATCACGTAAACAGGACTTTCGAATATATGGAGGTTTGAATAATCAACTGGCTTATTGTTCCACGTCTCCATCGGTCTTCAACTCAATTGCAATTGATGGGGCTCGATTTATCACATAACAAGCGATACTAGCTACTTCTGCCAAAAAGTCTTGTCTAAACTTGCAATTGTCAACATAGCTCTATTTCTATCTAACAAAGTCAATTCATTCGCGTTGTCATTCCATTTTGTTGAGGAGTGTATGTCGTTTTAAACTATCTTTTGATGACTTCTTACTAGCATAATTGATCAAATTCATTACTAGTGTATTCTCCTCCATTATTTGTACTCAGACACTTGATCTTCTTTCTATATTCAAGTTCTACCACACTTTGTATACTTTGAAGGCTCGAAATATAGGGATGGCAATGGGCAAGCCCCGCCAAATTTTTTTAAAATAATTTTTTAAAATTAAAAATATAAAATAATTTATTTTTTTCATTAGATAAGGGTCTGGGTTGCCCAGACCAAACTTATCTGAGGCCCAATTCTTCTAAGTAAAATGATATCATTTTGCTTAGAATAATTAAGACTAAGTGGTCCATTCAGAGATTATTAGTTAAATTGATGATGAGTTGATCGTAAGAGTCTTGTAGACTTTGAAGTAGAAGTTTAGCACATTCTTGAGACTCTAATTTATGATCATAAGATGTGACTTAGGAAAATAGAGTATTCAAGGTGTTGATGTGCTCTGTCACTAAAGTAGATTTTGACATCTGAAGAGTGAACAATTTGCTCTCAATAAAAATCTTGTTATGGAGTGATTTAACCTCGTACAGCTTAATGAGATAATCTCATATCTCCTTTGCAGTCTTCTTCTCCTTTATACTTGACAACACCCTATCTGCTAATGCGAGATGAAGATTTGTGATAACATTCCTGTCCATCTCATTCCACTTATTATCATCTGTGAATATTGTCGCCCTTTCTTTGATGATCACTAAACAGTTATCTTTTATCAAGATAACCTTCATCTTTAACTTCCACAGTGAGAAATTACTCCCATTGAACTTCTTAATCTCAAATTTTGCCGCCATTACTTCTATCACAAACATAATTTAGCTCTCACTATTTGATGTGAGTAGTACCCGTACGAATGAATTGTGTCATATATGTGAATAGTATCATATTCGTACGTATGGATAGTACTTTATATGTGAATAGTACCCAATTGCTATAGTGATGACTAGCTACAGCTATGAATAGTAAAACATTATACCTACTACAGTTGCCACCTTTTTGGTTATTGTTTTACTATTCACCAAATTTCATTGTCTTCACCCGAAAATCGAATGAATTGTGTCAAAAAATTCGTCATAATTTTCTCATTACACTCTGATATCACTTGTTGTGAAAATTGACTGGATTAGTGCAAGTTCGCAACTAAATAGGATTGAAGGAATATTTATGAAAAAACTAACACAAATTTTTACGTGAAAAACTCCAAACAATTTTAGGTAAAAACTACAGGCAAAAAGAAGATACTTCACTACAAAAAAATTAGGAGTTACAACCTCTCTCTTTTTTATATTAAAAAACACTAAATCTCTCAAGAAATAATAAAAACATTCTTTAAACTATGGAGATTAAACTGAAGAAGAAACACTTTTGGGATGAATGAAAACTATATAGGCCTTCCCATACGCGTATCCACACAACTGGTTTTATTCTTCTCCTTCTTTCTACATTTTCTGACTTTATGCAGTTGGCAACAACCCTTATTGACTTTAGTGTCATCGGCAACAAGTTCGATTTCTTGCCACCATAATTTTATTGTTAGATGTTGACTTTGAGTAAGTTTCTATTAAGATAGATACAGTTTTAAAAATAATCTCTTTATTAATTAAAGATAAGAGTACTATTAGATTTCATTATATTTCACGTTTCAGCAGGATTTTTACTAAATTAATGTTATTGTATAGATACGGTTTAGAATTCTAAGAGAGAATTTGTTGAAATTGACATTATAATGTTGTTATTGGTGACAATCAATAACAGTTCATTTCATTCTTTTGAAAGTTTGAAAATTGCAATTCAATTACAAATCACAAGCTTTGAATCTTAAAGCGATTGTCTAGAAGTTATGAACACTAGTGGTGATGACTATGATACTTTAATTAACTCACTCAATTTTGTTTGAGGGGACGATAATTTATCTCCAAAGAAGATAAGGTCACTTCAGCCAAAAAGTCGTCTTTTCCTTTTGATTTGTGGTTTATGACTTGAGCTTGTCTCATTACGTGGATGCATCCTCAAATTATGTTCAACCTCTTGTCCTACTTAATTTTTAAGTATTTTAAAACAATGTTTGTACCAAAAATCTTAAATTTTAAGATATTATTTTTAGTAATTAAATCATAATTTTAAAGCTTATACTATTAAAATTAAAATTATTAAAATTATTAAAATTATTATTATTATTGTGTCTATAACATAACATAATATTTATTTTTATTGTAATTATTAAATTGCTACAATATTTCACAATTTACAGTATAAAATTTTGTTTCCAAGTCTTATTAATACAAGCAAATAACTGAAACTCATCGATAAATTTGGTAACTCTTGCTCGACTCGGTTCGTCTTGATTCAATTTGAGTTGATTAGATTTTGAATCGGGTTAAATTTTTGTTTTAATTCTAGATTTGATTTAACTTGCTCAAATCTTAAATACATCAAAAAAAATACGTGATTTGACTAAAAATATTAGAAAAAATCCCCAAGAAATCCAGTTATTTGATCACGTTCAATTCGAGCAACCTATTGGTTTGACAATGACAAGGTTGGGTGTGTGTCTATATCTTATCGCCACATCACCCCGAGGACTACACAACACACTCTTGACTGGAACCTTCTAATGTGACTAATTTCTCATTCCTTTCTCGAGCTCTCATAACACATTCATATAAGTTAAAAGAATAACAATTTAAAAGTGTTTAATTTTAAAAAATTAAATTAATACTCAACAATATAATAACTAATTAACTACCCTTGTCGCTTATTTGATTAATTAATGTGAGATTTGTCTATTTGTAGTATTTTATCTTACATTTACAAATAAACATAAACATCAATAATTGAAGAGGCAACCACTACTTAGTACTCACTTGAGAAAAAAAAAACAATAATTTGGTAACATTAGGCCAACAAATGAAACAAAATCTATCGGAAAGAACCCGAGTTGCCTGACATTAGCTTGCTCGAAATTATAATAAGATTGATTACGACATAAGTTGACATACTTTTGTTGTTATACAAACTTTAAAAAGATTCAATAATACGTAACTTTATTTAATTACGTGAATAAATAGTATATGTACAGTCAAAAAAACGGTAATTGTGACATGAGAATGTGGTGCTTGAAACTTTCCAATTTGGCATCAAGCGCTTGTCACGAAGGATATGTCCATCCAACATCAGGTTACTTTCACAAGAAACTTGGTGTGCCCTTCCCTTCTTTGTCTAAATCGATTTTACACGACAAGTACAACGAATGTACCACTTGAGTCAATTACATACCATCACCAAAGAAGATTCTGATATGAAATTTCTGCAGTGACCATACACAATTTGATGGCGTCGGATCCTCTAGTTCATTTTTTCGGTCCTATTTTGTGCCGTCACATTTGACCTATTTATTTAAGTGAGACTTATAAAAATAAATAGGTTAGATGTAATGACACAGAATAGGTACATAAAAAAGGGACCAAAGGATTTGGTCCTTAATTTGATGCACCAGTTATACCTTCCTTAGATTATAGTGGGCAGGCTGATAACGGATAGCTACCTCCTCGAAATACAAATTTAAAATTTTTAATACTATGCTATTTTAAATAAAAACAAATTTAAAACTAATATAATACAATTAAATAAATAATAATTTAAATTAAAAAAGATTAAATCATATAATTAATTTTTTAAAAATTAGATAGAAAGTTAAATATGTAAGACCAAAAGTTTAAAGTTTAAAATATATATTTAAAATATAATAATTAGAATACAAAAACTTAAATTACAAGAAATTAGGGGGGCATCTAAGTGTAAATTTACCGATTTGTTCCTTGCGTGCTGCTGTGATCAATCCATCCCAATTGAGATGTAACAAAATTGGACAGCTAGCCTCGTAAGACTTTATAAACACTTCATCTAAAATCAATTACAATCATCATATATCAATATTTTAAAAATTAAACCGATTAATTAATAAATTGATTAATTTTTAATAAAAAATTATTAAAATAACTTAAATAAAAAATTAAATAATTTAAAATTTTTATAATTGAATTGACCGAGACTTGTTGGTTATTTTAATCATTGTCAGATATAAAATTAAATGTCCTAATCATAACCGTCAAATTCTTATATAGACTAACACTTTTTTTGGTCATGTCAAACGATTAATTAGAACTTTTTGAAAGATAAAATTTACTTTTAACTATGTAGAGGTAAAGCTACGTATTATCGGACCTTTCTAAATTTCGCTTCGTTGCAAAATTTTGAATTGAGTATGACGATGTAATGACGATGAAAGATAAAATTTACTTAATTAAATGTTAGTAATATCACATATTTAATTTAGTTTAAAAACTCAATTCAAATTAATTGAAATTGATTTTATTAATAATTTAAAATAATAATAATAAATTATTAATATTCAATCGAATTTAATTAGTGTAATTTAAATTTAAGAGTTAAGTATTACTCTAAGAAAATTATATATATATATATATATATATATATGCGTTGCTATTATTTTTTAATCGAAATTTAGACGGGTATTTTTTAAAAAAAAAAAATAAAAAATAAAAGATTTTTTTTTAAGTTACAGAGAAGGTTTGTATTAAAAACGTTTAAATGAATACTGAAAGCTTATGTTGGCAAGTGGGCGACGTTAACGTGTAGTCCACGTGTCAGAGTTGATGCATAACGCGTAGTCCACGTGTCAGAGTTGATGCATATCCTAATCCAACAGGTTGCGCCTTGCATGAGAGGATGCTTGCCTTGGATTTTCCAGCTATCAATAGCTGACAACGGTTCTTTGGCTTCTATAAATAAGCCTTAGCGTTCCTTATTTCCCTCGACTGCATTGTCTTTCTGACTCCGATTGGCAAACGTTGTTGTTGGCTTTCTCTTCCTGTTCCCTTATCTGGGTTTGGGAAGATTTTGGTTCAGACTTAGTCTTTTGTTGTTTGTTCGTTTTCTTCTTTCCTAGAAGATGAAGGAAAATATGGCCAATCCTCTGCATCTCAAGTCTTTGAATCACATCTCTCTTGTGTGTGGATCAGTTGAGGAAGCGATTAATTTTTACAAGAACACACTTGGGTTTCTCCCAATTAGGAGACCTGGGTCGTTTGATTTTGACGGGGCGTGGTATTTTCACTAAACCTTGTTAAATGATCTTCATGAGAAAAAATTATGAATTTCAATTAATTTTTAACGAAGTTTAACCAAAGATAATAAAGTTCGCTTCTTTCTTTTCATTTGTTGATGAGAAAGTGTAATTCCGTATTGAATTTGATTTTGAGGTTGTGGGTTCTTGTCATTGTTGTTTGTGTAGGTTATTTGGGTTTGGAATTGGAATTCATCTGTTGCAGGCTGAAGACCCTGAAAGTTTGCCAAAGAAAAGTGAAATCAATCCCAAGGACAATCACATCTCTTTTCAGGTAATCAACTTTCTTCATTGGTGCTTATCCTTGTTTGATTATTTCGAGTAATTAATGTTAACTTCCATTTGAAACCAAGACAGTTGTAGACAATGCTGGCTGTCTTTCTGGCATGAAATTCGAAAGATAAACTCTTGCTTCCTGGTTCTTGAACCATGAAAGTTCAAAATCTTATTACGCTTGAGAGAAATCTCTGAAATTTCATGGACCACAAACCAAATCAGTGTCTACAAGATGATATTTTCGGCAGACCAGTTTATACACATTAAACTTTAGTGAAGTTTGGCATTCTATGGTTCCTGTCAGACTCATTGCACACTATAGTCTAGTCAAAAGATTTTATAAAAATGAGTAAATAGTTCTGATGAAGATTCTTTTCCTTCTATGGAGTATTGGTTAGTGTGAGAGTATGGGAGCAGTGGAGAAGAAGCTGAAAGACATGGGAATCAATTACAAACGAGCAATGGTAGAGGAAGGAGGGATCCACGTTGATCAACTGTTCTTCCATGACCCAGATGGGTTTATGATTGAGATATGCAATTGTGATAGCCTCCCTGTGATCCCTCTAGCTGGTGAGATGGCTCGATCCTGTTCTCGAGCAAATCTCCAGTTGATGCAGCACCAGATACAAACAGGAGCTTCACCAGTAGAGACATACAGAGAATCTGGTATCAGATAGTAGGTGCCATTGGAAGCAAAATGCGTCTTAGGAACTTGGTTCCTCGAGTCTTTTTCTTTTTCTAATAAAAATACCAAAAGCAATCACCATCTTGCTAGGTGTTCAGTCCATTAAATGGGAGATCCTTTGAACCTTATCTGCGAAATTCTGGTTCATGTCCCTGTCACTGTAAATGTTGAAACTTGTTTAGTGCAATCTCATCTAAAGCTTGTTTTATTTTTCAGCCTTAAATAACTCTGCTGCTTGGGCTCTAAGCCATGCATAGATGTTGCCAAGTTGTTTTATCACGTCGTCCAAAACTAACGTCGAATTATTTTTACCAAAAATTGAAAGTTAAAATATTTACCTTACTCGTGGGCAAGCCAGCATCCAGCAAAGCTATCAATAGTGACGTGTTGTGATGTGAACCAACATCTAAAGCTATCAATAGTGATGTGTCGTGATGTGAACCAACTTCAGAAACTTAAAACGTCGTTGTTGTTGTCCAACGATGTCAACATGGCTTTCATCATTTGGTATTTCTTTCACTACTTGTCTTATATTTGAACTACATTTTGTCAAAGTTCGTATCAAATTGGATTTGCATTTCTTATCATGACATTGTGCAAGTCAAAAATGATAATAGAGGGCAATGATTTGGAAGTAAGTGTCTATAAAAATTATTAACTTTTCATGGAATAAGTTATATTTTTAACTAAAAATCATTTTTATAATGTTAAAATTATGAATTAAATGCTTTAAGATATGAATTGTTATAATATTAATATGTCCTAAATCACATTTAGTTACCACAAAAGTAGAGCTTTAGTCAAAGGGAAAAAAAAGTTCAGTAAAAATAGGAGTTTTTAATCTGATATTCTGCATATAAATGACAGTTCCATGGCCATAAATACATAAATATTACAAGTTGAGTATTTCAACTATGAATTTGTATGAACTACACAACCAAGTTTACTTCTTTCCAAATTCCAATTTGAAGACTTTTTGATATATGCATGACAACAGAATTAGACCCTCTGAACTGAATGTAGAACTTTTGTTCTGGTTAAGATGTTGAATTGAAGAACACAAAATGTTCAAGTTCAGAGAGAGTGAAGCTATTAAAGCCAACGCTTCCCCCAGCTGGGGAAGGTTGCTTGTGAAAAAGAAGACCATTCTAATCAATGACAAAAACTTGGCTAAAAATTTGGTGCTTAAGGGAATCATAATGTTAATCCTCCCACTTGGTCACATTCAATTGTTCTTACGTGCAACTCTCTAAAAACTTACGCGGACTCCAGCTTTTCGATCAGAAGTTGCGGCTTGAACTTCTTGATGAATGCTTCTGCTCTTTCATGGACGTCCAGGGATGGTCTGGACCCTCCCTGTGACAATTAACACCAACCTTTGATTCAGTGTTCGATGTTGAGGAGGAGGACGTGAAGTGGAAAGGAACTATTTTTCTTCCCTTTTATATGTTATGGATCACCGCTGTATTTTTTAGGTTCTGTAAATGGTCTTCACTGGTAGATTTGTATTCACGTGTGCATAAGTTGTACCAAATGGTTTCATTTGGAGTTTATTAAGGTGAATCACGGAGGCGTACTGAAGGCAAATTGGTACCTGAGCTTGTCCTAGAAAGTGATACAAGCTTACAAATTAAACAATATAACTCCATACGGTCATGACTATTATAAGTTTCTGACCAAAGCTTTGATGGATAAGTTTCATACCTACTTTGTCCACTCCTGAAAATGTAGGTTACAGATGGAGTAGATGCCTATTATTTTGTAGACGGGCATACTAAATTATGTACAAGGAGACTACAAATAGTTAATCCGTAACAGTTGGTTTCGTATATGAGTTTGGAAATATGATTTACATGTTTCCTTGGCCATCGGAAGGGGAGAGTACGTATTGATTGAAGAATTGATTGCAGCAGAACCCTAAACAGAAATGCTCTTCTGCTTTGGCGCTTATATGCCAAACCAACCAATCTCTTCAGAAAGATTGGAGTATGATATAACCTTTTGCTTGATGAAGCTCTCAGTCCAAGAAAAACAGGATGGGGGAACTACTACACCCATACTTGAGCCATAAGCTTCCCAACAAACGGATTCTGTAACTCCTCCAGTGGATGAAACAAGTTCAATATCTTCTAAATATAAGCCTTCACACGGTGACCAATCGCTACAAGCAAATTTTATAGCTTCCTCTGTAGCGGATGTTCCCTTGATGTGTGTAAATGATACATTTTTCACTTGAACAGCTGACGTCTGCATGTTATGAGTGATAGGTCACATAATTATGAAACTAATATCTGGCCAAGGAAAATGTCTTTTTAGGTTACTGATCAAGAATGTCATATTGACAATAGTACAAAGCTGTGGCAATTGAGTAGGATTCAGGAATTATCTTAGTTCGTGCAGTTTAGGATGGAAAGCGTACAGATACAATTCCTAAAGCATAATCCTCATATCAACTCATTCAGCAGAAATGGATGTGTTAGTCTATTTGAGTCAGTAAAAAAGAAATGAAGCCTTAGGAATTAGGAAGGGGGAAATAAGAATCAAATACCTGGTTTGCACAAGGAGACCGTGAATCACAATAGTATTGGTCTATAATAATAGGATTTGATACATTTTGCATTAAGATATTCTGAAACTTGACGTCAGTGACATTGCCCCCACCTCCCTGTAAAAATTGAGAGGGGCTGTATTTCAATAAAATATGAATGCTCCCAGTGCATATCCATCATCTTCTATCATTTAATATCAGTTCAAATCTCTGATTGTGTATGTGAGAGAGAGACAGAGGGAGATACAGAAGTTACCTGCCATGTTTTGATCCGCACCCCATTGTTGGTGTTGGACAGGAATGCTGTATCAACAATTACATTACGCACCTGTGATGAAGAGTTTGATTTTCCCAAGCTTCCAATGCTGAAGGATATAGGAGTTGGGAAAATTAGATAAGTTGTTCATGGCACATGGTCCTATACCTACTATTATATTAAAAATCACCTTATACCATGACCTGGTCCACATTCTATGTTTCTGATTCTGATTCTGGAAGAATTGCTGACTATAGAAATGCAGTCATCTCCTGATCATGTAATCCGAATTACGAAACTCAAAAGTATAGCTCAAAATAAAAACTATTCAGCATATGTCCAGTTTAAATATGACAACCATAAAAAGAATATGCACCAAGAAGAATCTGATTAAGTTTGAACCTAATCATTACAAGGAAGAATAAAGCAGAGATCAGAAAGATTTCATTACGCATAGAAAATAAAACAACCAATCAGGATCACTGTGAAAGTGTTCCTGCTTCACTTTCAAAAAAACAAGTCAGATAACCTTAGGTGAAATGTCCTATCAGCAGTGATGACCCATAGTTGATGCACAGCAGTTAAACTGCTGTTATTAGCAACATGTCATCTCTATACATTAAACAAGTATAATTTTATTCCTAAAATAGTGTTACCAAAAGTAATTACATACTCATAAATTAAACAACAAAAGATAGTAAAGTGAGGTCACCAACCTGTTTCAACCATGGCATCCTTGATCTCAACACCGCGGGATGCACTTATATGGATTCCATCCGTATTGGGGCTAAAAGCTGGTGCTCTCACTATGATTTGTGATATTGTAACCCGGATACAATTTGTGAATGCTATATGCATTTGTTGACTGTTAACCAATGTAAGGTTGCTCACTTTTAAATCCTTGCACTTATGAAAAGTCATAGCCTGCAGTGGAGAAAATATGCCAAATCGAAGCAAAGTACTTGAAGCCATGATAAGAAAGATAACTAATTGGAAAGGAAAAAAATTAAAGGAACCAACTGCAGTACACCAAATATAAAGCGGCACTCACTGTTGGAGCATGTCGACATGGCTGCCAAAGGAAAATTTAATCCATTCAGAAAATTGCAGAATTTAGAAACTCAAATTAAAAAACTGAGGATAGGTGAGAGGAGTACATTTCTTCTGTTAATCTTGCAAGACTGCATCCACCATCTCCATCCCATACCATTAATTCTCCCTCCTCCTTCCACTGTAAGATGGTTAACCCCATGGAAGTAGAGCCACTTCCGACGATTTAAACCATTCCAATATGCAGGATCTTTTGGAGCAACTATTTCACCTAAGATCTATTCAATGAAGTGCAACGTGTTGACCAAATAGATAAGATTATCCAAACAGGGGAAAGAAGATACCCGTGAATTCATTTCTACATGGTTTTATGCTTAATCAATTAATCGGTCTCCAACAGCTTATACTTACATCAAGAGTGACTTTTGATTTACAACGCCCTGCCAAATTAACAGGATGAACCAGAAACTTATATCCAGCTGGAACTATAACTCTAGTTCTTCCTGGGAAAGCACAAGCCACATCCCAAGCATCCTTGAAAGCCTGAAAACAGAAAGATAGGTACAATACACGGAGATGCTTCTCTAAAATCATTTTTTTCATAAGTTTTAAAAATTATAATAATGGTTAAAGGCATTCCTAAAGGAAATTATAAGTCAGGAGGACTTTTTCCAAACAAAGTAGTTGCAAACTACATGCTAGCTCACCTAAAGCCAAGTAAGAACAGGAAGTGGAAAACAAAATGCTATTTGACAACACTAACAATATAACGAAGTTGGCGCTTTTAAATATCTACCTCTTGAGATAATTTTTCAGCAACAGAACATGATTACCAGCTAAAAAGAAACTCGCTCTGTTATTGGACAGTCAAAATGTTTCAGAAATCCATCTTAAATAACACCAATAAGTTGCCTCGAATCAAAATTTGATTCTTCTTCAAAAACGTCATGTTCTTGCCATATAGGTCAAGATTCATTTTCCAAATACCTCTTCAAGGTAACTTGATATTGCTCAAATCACTCAAAAGAGTTATAAAACATTTGAAATTCCATAATGCGATCACCTATCTTCCATCAAACAGGAATCATCCCACGAGTTCCACCGTACAAACACATGAACTACAAAATCACTCATTAAATACAATTGCTGCCCTAAAACATAGCGCATCTAAAAATCATCCTCAGCTCAATCAAAAATCAAACAGTTAAACATGATAGAGATTAAAAGAAGAACTACACATTATGAGCTCAGAGAAATGGTTAATAGTTCTGAACGGTTTACCTGAGTATCGTTATGAAAGCCATCTCCTTTAGCACCAAAATCACGAACGAAGAGTGCCCGTTTGGATTTGGGTCGGATTCTGGGAGACCCAGATCGTGGAAGCTGTAAGAGAGAGTCAAAACCTTCTGTACGTACAAAGCTTGTGCAGATTAAACATGTTGTTAAAAAAAGAATCAATTTTGACCATGACCCAATAGCCAGATTCTTCATGTTCAATGCACTCATTATCTAGCTAACCAATTGTTACACCAGAAAACATCTTTCGAGAGTTTAAGGTTCATTAAGGAGACAAAAGAGAGCTCCAAAATCCCTTCATTTGATTAGACATTGAATGTCTTATGTCATTTTTCCTGTATGTGCTTTAAACCATTCTACTGTTGAGTCCTTACATTCACTCGTTACTGAATTGCCAATTGCCATCTCTCGTAAAAAAGAAGCATTGAAAAAAAAAGCTGATCTCGAATCTCCGTTCCATTGGTGCAGACAACACATATAGGATAGGACGGGTATTAGGATTTAGGAAACTTCCTGGGTCTATCAAGTGAGCTCAATTTGTTTTTTGTAATTAGCCAAAGAGATTATAGCCAATTTGACGGTGTCACTCTTAAACGGTTAAACCATGCCAGATTCAACCCTTGCAGTTTCATACAAAAGAGGCTTAAAGATTTAAAAACAAGATTTGTTGGTAAAAGCCCGTAAATACTGCTTAGCCTAGGTTATCTGATTCTCAATAAAGACTCATTAGGTTGGACCAGGCTCGGGTTGACCTAAAAATTAACGTCCATGTTTAAATTTAATCTAAAGTTTGAAGTACACAACTTAAGTTTAATTGAACTTAAGTGTCTAAAATCTATCGGGTTCGAGTTTAAGGCAAACAATCTAAACTTAAGCTTAAACCTAATTGGTTTCATGCAACATGATGTTCAACTAGGTCAAGAATCAATTTGATTATTTTCAAAACGATATCATTTGTCTAATTTTGGGCTTCGGTTGGATCGAGTTGAATAGCCCAAACTCGAACTTGAGTAAAGCTAAAAAATTTCACATAAAAAAGTTTGAATCCGACTCGAAAGATTACGCTAGGTCAAGTGGGGCCTGAACTTAATTGTCAAGCCTAATCCTTGGTATCTTGCTTTTGCAAGCAGGTAGGAAGAGCTTCTACAATGCTATTATAATCCCAGCATAAGGTTTCTCTCAATTTGAGTAAGTTGAGTGTAGTCCAACAGAAGTTTAATTTAGGCTTTAGTTCTAATCAATTAGCAAGTTATTTATTTTGTCTAAAGTTGTAATTTTTTATTCAGAAAATTAAATAAAAATAAACAAATTCCGATTATAATATAATTCATATGTCGGTTTGAATTACATAATAATTAAAAGGGCAAAAGAATAGCGTTGGAGCAGCATATTTCTGTTAGGGTGGGCTAGCTTGTATTAGATATTATCTAGTTAATACGAAGAAAGGATCCAAAATGAGATGGATTCGAACAGGTTTACGTGTGCCCAAGCACAACCAATAGAGCCCACCTCAATAGGAGCACTTAATTTGTTGGAAGAGACCCACTATTGGATGGGTTAAACTGAACACCGATGGGGCATAAAAACGTTCTTCAAGGCTAGCTACTGCAGGGGACCTTCTCCGCGACAACAATAGTGATTGGCTAGGGAGTTTTATCCAAAATATTGGCCGATGTTTCTCGGTCGACACAAAATTTTGGGGCATTTATTCAGAACTCAATCTGACCTGAAACTTAGGATTTCAAAAGGTGGAATTAGAAATAGATTCACAAGCAGTATCTAGTCTTATCTCTGATTCCACTAACTGCATCACGTCTCTTAACCTGCTCGTCTTGAGCATCAATGAGCTACTTAATCGTATTTGGGTAGTCTTACTTCGCCACATTTATAGAAAGAGTAACAGGAGTGCCAATTGACTCGTAAATTTTGCTGTAAATTTTGAAATAAGAGTTACCACTTTTGTATCTGCATCCAATAGGTGTCAATCGATCCTCCTAGAGAAAATAGTTGTGATTAGTATCTCCAAATTAGTTATTTGTCATTTTTTCTTTTAAAAAATTGAATTTATGTGTGAGTAAGATAACTGAAACGGGATATGATCAGTTGTATCAGTTATTTTGATCCTATTCTGTACCATTCTATCTCAATCACACATTTATATAAGATTTATATAAATATGTGGTTGGACCAGAATAGCTATTACTGGTGATTGTGCCGACTGAAACAGGTTAGAACAGCAATGATCAGGTACCGTTATCCGTAAGAATGAGTCAAGCAACTATCCAAAATCATCATTACCACGTAGTAGCATATGTCGCCATCAACACTATAGTATCAAAGTGACGTTTCCCACTTGAATACTTGAGATTGAGAGGACTTGCCTTTCAGTCTACGGATTAGAGCTTGAAATTGAAGAAGAGTTCTAATTGTGGACGTCTTGATTGTGTATAACCGAGCATTATCTTTAATAATATTATATATTTTCACATTTTATTTATTCACAAAAATTATATATAATAGAATTTTAAAGACTGAAATAAAATTAAAAATTGTATAATATTTTTTAATAAAAAATTATCTGTAATGAATAGAGAAAGTGTCATTTTTAATTAGAATTTCCTTTAATATTGCACAATGACTAATAGTAATTACTATTATGCCAGTGCTTTACTGCTTTATCCAATTGTGTGTATGTGGTTGAAATTGAAAGGTGCAATATGGCATCCATCCCACGATCGAGTTAATTAGGGCATTTCATGACAATTTTGGTGGTGACCACCGATTATTATTAGGTAAACATCAAATTAGAATAGACTTTTAAGCAATTAGAATGTGTATGCATGTACTTTATTGTGCCCAACTTGCATTTTCCTTGAAATGTAAGGTATATAACTTAGTTGTTATACAAAATTAAGACCTAATAATAGTAATTTGTGGGATCAAATCTCCTGTTCTACTTTTCCGGTGTCACCTGTGCCCATAAAGTCCCATCCAACCATCCATCATATTCATGAAGGAAGCATTGATTGTACCATAAATCGACAAACTTGATGTCATGCATGTTGCTTCAATAGCTATTTTTTGGCATTTACTTGATAATCATGTGGGCATGACAACTTGCATTGTAAAAACTAAAAGCTAACATTTTTTAAAATTATTGTACATTTAAATAAAACAAAATAAAAGATTGATAGAAATATAAAACTTTGTCGTTTCAAAAGGGAGATTGTCAAGATTTAAAGTAGTTTGGAACATTATGAGGATTAGGTCAAAGGTTGGATGAGTTGTGCCACCTAATTAAGGCTTAATGGGGGGTCATTATCTTCGTACCAAAAATCCAATATTGAACAATAATCTTATCATGATTGGAGTAGAGCATACCGTAAAGCACAGATCTATATGCCTAACCACTAACTAATAGGATCCACACCATCTCTTAACAGATAACATTCTCTGAATTTTGAAGATTATGTCATCTAAACAAGAATCTCAACCCCAAAATTCTCTTGTTGAGTTTGGGATAAGGAAAGCACAAGCTCTCAAGTATTATATTCTTATAAGTTTTAGGAATAAGTTTTAAGATATTTGGCATGCCAATGAATGTTTTAGTAGGAGAAGACATGATAAAGGGTAATTATTTTTTGCAAGAACTCAAAATTGACCGAAACCACATAGGGTTGGTGAGGATAGGATTGCTAATACAAGTGGGGTTAGGTGTTGGCGACGAAACAACTAGGCACTAGCAAGCAAAAATGGCTGTATTCATTAGTCCACCGTTTCTTTGGTGATCCCAAGGTCACCAAAAACCAAAATGTCTCTGCCTGCGGGAGGGCCTACAGGTATCAGAAAGGAACAGAAGATTCACTCTCCTAGATTATGCATATATGTCTCTTCTAATCTTCTGACAACATTGCATAATATAACTTAAAAGAAAAAGCAAGGCTGATCTATGAAGTGATAGCAAGAGATTAGGTTCAAGCATAGGAAAAAAACGAAAGAGAGACATCCAAATACAGAAAACAAAATTTTCTTGCTGACCAAACTAATATACACATAATTACATCCATCCAAGCCCATAAAACCATCTCTAGCATCTAAAAGTTACCAACAATAACTTAACAGGAAACCAGAAGAAGAAGAAGAAGCAGAAAGTGTATCTTAAGGAGAAGAGAGGTCTTAAACCTAATATCATATATAAATATTTGTATATATGATAATGGGTCTTCGGAGACCCGGAAAGAAACACCAAAAATTAAAGCTATCGTGATCTACCTTGAACGCCTCTTTTCTGATGATTCTTGGGAGGCTTCCCAAAAGCCTTGCAAAACCCACATGCAGATACCTTCGGTGACGGCGGCTCTATAGCCGGGGACACCTTTCCGTTACGGTAGCCTCGCTGTCCACCGTTGGATCGGTTTCGTTCAAAGGTTGTTGGTGATCTCGAAGACCGCATCTTAGCATCCATTTCTCGCTTGACATCAAACTTCTCTTCGTTTTCTCCACCTTGATTGTTGCCGCGGTACACTTGGTTCATTTGGTTAAGCTCCCCTGACAAAAACTTGTCGTCCCACACAAGCCCCGAAGACCCCTGTCTCCTGAAAGACACTGCAGATCTTTGCAAGCCCGCCATGGCCCTTTTCTCTCCTCTGGATCTTTCCTGGTGAGCTTCCGTGAAATGAATGTCTCACTACTCGGAGTTGCCAAGCTGTACGTGTATGACTTGTTTTTATATGTAAACTAAGAGAAGGAAACAACAGAGGAAGTGACATCGTATAGAAACGGTCGTCAGATGGTAACTCAGTCAAAGTATGACCCGACACATTATTATTTTTCATCCAACAAAACTTATTTTCAAAAATAATTAAAAGACAGGTTAACATCTTCCATATATATTTTAATTTATTAATGTAATATATAATACTATAAGCAAAAGTCAATCTCAGCCGTTCACCAATTGTTTTATAAAACTTAATTAATTAATATTAAATTGATTATAAATATGTGATTAAAAGTTAATTTCCCCGCCATTGCTGACCTATGTTACAATCTTCTTCGGTGTAGGATGTGGCCGCCTCATATTTGATTAATATTACGGTGTTTTATTATATCAAATAAATATCAGCTATTGATTTATGTAGGATTCGCGTGGGGTTCACGTGGGGTTCATAAAATAAATGACTGAAAATTTATGAAACGGAATAAAACTGAGTAAAACTGAACAGATGATCTGAACTCCTCATATTTTTTCTTTTTCTATTTCGATGCTTTTGTATTGATTAGTTTATTAATTTTATAAATTAATCAATTTTAGAAATTAAAATAACTCGATTAATTTTTAACTAAAAAATTTTTTAATTTTGATAAATAAAGATAATTTTTAATTAACTTTCAATTTCTTTAGTTTTTAATCAATTTTATAACAGTCTAATACTACTTAATTATTTTAAACTTTAAACCTCTCGGTTTAACTTCTGCTCGGTTTTTTAAATATCGGTTTACAAAAAAACCAACATCTTATTTATTTTACTCTAATAAATATGCAATAGTGACACATCATTATTATCACACTCAGTCCAAAGTCTCGCAATAAAGTGAAGTTTGAGATATTTGATAGTACATAACCTTATCACTACATAATAAAGCGATTATTTCTAATAGATAGATATGCAGATATTATATGATATTATTACATACCTTAGTTAGTTGATTTTGTTTAATAATTATTTTCGAATGAAACTAAAAATTTATGTAATAATATGTGATTTACTTATATTTATTTTAAATTATTTTTCAGCCATACGAATCCGTTTCCAACAGAAGTCGTAACAATTAAGATTGATTGTAGTTTGACGAAAAGTAGCATTGACTAAAGGTTTCCACTTTCCAATGCCAGTGGTGGTAAATTATGCAGACCACTCTTCTGGTCTACATTTTGGCGAAGCAAATTTGAACGGAAAACTGAAAATTTTGACTGACCAAGTGGAAAATTACTTGACCATGAAATAATCAAATCTTGGAACGTAATTACAATGGTGTAGATATAGTATGACTTTGGAACGTTACGTTTTAGTTGGTTTGAACATATTTTCAATATCAACAACTATATACTTAGCAGTTAGACCATTGATCGATTCAACAAGTCCGCACTTCATTATGCTGAACTCTTAAAGAGTGTGTTAGAGCAAAGCTAGCATGCCAAATAATTATGGGGTCCATCTTGTTCAACAATATCTTCCCATAATATTTTATACGAAGAAAAAATAAAAATTTTATTTACTGGGAATATCATGATTTTTTAATTAATTTTATAGGTTGAAGTTTAAATTAAGAAATATATCAAAATGGTTTTCTTTCAATTCTTGAAATTCAATAACTGATATAAAAACTTTTATTTTTAATCAATAAGATGTGAATTGATTTTGATATTGTCTTTTTTTAAATATAAATTTATGTTGTACAGTAAAGTTAATAATCATTGTAGCACCTCACTCTCACATGACATATACCCGACATCCGTTCGGATATCCAAATACGTACCTTATAAGGATGACATGCTAGAGCAGTCGCATCACTAACTCAATCATGATATCATTGTTTAAAACGTAAATATCACACTATTTAAAAACTCAAATTTCTCATTTCATTTCATAAAACTGAATATGTACATTGTAGCATTACATATTTCATCCCTATATATACGACCTCAAAGAGTTACCAGAGTCTACAACTCTATTACAAAAAATGCTACATGCTACATGAAAGAGGAGCTATACAAAAATTTTATCTAGATTCTTCAGTTTCAACTGATCGACTTTTGAGTCATTTATTCAATCCAAAATTATAAAAACTATACTTCTTATAGAGTCTCTCTGTTACTAGTATCCTCTCTTGAACCTGAAATGTCAACGTTACAATTTTAGTGAGTTTTACGAATTTAGTGAGTTAATTAACCATCATCTATGGTTCACTCAAGTCATATAACACATCAACACATACAATTAAATAATTCACATCATTTCATTTATTATCATGTAGCATCATAAAACTCTTTTATTAACAAATTTCACATTACACGTTCAACACAATTCAACAATACATTTGAATTATTCAAAACATACATATTAAATGTATATGCAATGCTCATGAGGCTCACTTTTATTTATTATTTTATTGTGGCCGAGTGCCTTTTTACTAGCCCATATCTTTAGTGAATACCAAACTTGTTTCAGATATTGTCCCATATCTCTTAGTAGATACCGGGTATATTAACAACTGAGCCAAAGAGTCTCATCACATTATGAGCTTTAAGCTCTTTTTTGGTGGCTACTACAGTCACAATAGAATTTATGTTGTCATGCATTCATGTAATGAAATACATTACATTCACATTTATCATCGAACCTTAGTCCAGCATTCAACAATAATGTTAAGTATCACTTATTTCATCAAAATTACATACAAGGAACACTTCCAATATGTTATTCATGCATCAAACGCCTCGAACATTCAATATCCGGAGTCAACACAATCACGTTCACAAAATAATTCAATACATAATTTAAAACAAGCAATTAATCAAGTGAGACCATCTAGGTTACTCATAGTTTGCTCCAAAAAGTTATTACCTTGAAGTCCCGATAACGTCTAGATATTATCGCTCTAATTGCTCTTTTATATCCTACAACATACATTTACACACATCACAACTTTGCACAATTATATAAGTACTCATTTATACCCAAATGTGTGTATGGATTATGTACAATGTATGTTCAATGACAGTCCCGGGTATGTTTCCTTTATTTTTCATCTCATAATCATTCATACTTCAAAACTCATATGTGTCTAATTTGAAATTAGGTTTACACCTCAATAATACAAACTTATTTCATGTTCATCACTCAATCAAGCACTACGATTCATTGCTCAAAACACTTGGTTCTTATAACGCCTTCAATCAATCATTTCCTAATGAATTTAGGTGACCATTAAATTTGGTGGAGAGAAAGGACAATGCGTGAGGAATTTGTGGTTCAAACTTCAAGTCAATCGGAGGTCCAGAGAAGAAGTTATGGCCAAAAGAGTGAAGGTGTTCTAAATTGTCAAAAATCACTGCAGTCTTACTATGTGCACGATCGTGCACTTCCTATTGAATCTTCCCTTTCACGATCGTACTTGTGCATGATCGTGCTCTACCCGATGCTTCCTCTCTGTCACAATTGTGCACTGCCCGATAGCTCCTCTCTGTCACGATCGTGCAACTCCCTTGAGATTTCTTCTTTATCACGATCGCGCAACTCCTTTGAGGTTCCTCTCTATCACAATCGTGCACTACCTGATGGCTATTCTCAACATAGACTTTCGAGACTATTTTGCATAGCCATTTTAATAAGGAAAAAGAAGAATTTAGACAATACACTCTTCTAAACAAATTATCTCATATGTCTTAAGTTTCTAATGACACCAATTACATATAATTTGGTTCAGTATTCTGCAAGTTATACACAAAATACTACCAACTGTTCTCAAACTACAACAATACCCAGTACTCAACTTCAGGTCAAATTTTGAAACTCTTAAAGACATAATTTGAATTTAATTTCTTCGTTAAAATTATAGTCATATGTTTCTAATTTAATCCAAATTAAAAAACATCCAATTTGGATGTCTATAAATCAAAATATAGCTAAAATACAGATACATGTTCAGTGAAACACTCCACCTTGCATATTCCAGCACACTTCATCATCATTTTTATCCTGGTTCATCTCTTTTGCTTAGTCTATCATTTCTAACTTATGTCCTCACGATCTCCTCTCCATCACTACTTCCATTTCAGCTCAATTTCAATCACAAACAAATCATATTCTATGTTCGATCAAAACACCAAAAATAGAACATTTCATGTACACACATTCATCATATTTTCTGCACACATATCTTACTCCATTATCACATTCATTTCACTTCTAAACTATCACACTAAAATTTAAAGTATGATCTCTTTATTATTACTCATCATATACTCAAAGAAACAAGACATCAATATTCTCATTCTTCATCCATGATGCACATGTATAATGACCACTATTCTTATGATCAATTAATATCAATTAATCACCATATTTGTTTCATATTTATACAACTCATGAGAATTAACATGTTACTTAAAACTTCAAGTTCTTCAAAAACACCAAGAAGCCCTAACTTCTCATACAACCCATGTACATCATCATGTAGGTTGGGAGGTTTAGTTTTTTTTTTGGCAATGTAAAAGACAACAAAGTGAGAATAGCAAGTGAAAGATGAGAACAAGGATTAACGTTGATGGAAGTGGTAAGTATCGTGGAAGTGAAGAAACTTGAAGAAGATGAAGAAAATCACAAAAAGAAGAAGAAAGCAAGAAACAAAACAATTAATGGTTTTCCAATGTTAAAGCATCGTAGGTGAGTGAGTGGCATAGCAAATGACACTTGTCACTTGCCACATGTCACCACCTTATGGATCCTTTTAATAATTAGTCTATTTGTCTCCAATTTCTAATCCAATTGTCTCCTAGCTTTCAATGACATGTGTCATTAAATCCCAAAGTCATTTATCAAAATTTTTCACTGCCATTTGAATCTTATTTCTACTACCGTAAATCAATTGTCTTTTCACTTAACATTTTTTGTAGTCCAAAAATATCCAAATTTCACCAAAAATTCTAAATCAATAATTATACTCTTCAAATCAATTTTCAATACATATAAACCACAATCCTCAATATAATCACATTTATATATCAATTATACCCGAAAATGTCAATTAATGCATGTACAATCATTTTAATGTGCAAAAATCAATGTTCACATATGTGTGTATGATATATTATGCATGAGCAGGAAATGCATTTTCTAACTTCTTAATAATCTCTCATGTACACTATTATAGAATTCTAACCCTTAACGTGGGATAACGGATGTTACAATCTCTTTTCTCAAATAATCAATACTTTAAAAACCAGATTGGAAGTTAAAATGGTACAATCATGAGGTGTAACGTTTAAAAAGTTAAGTTGATATTAAAATATCATAAAATTGAGTAAAGATTGCATAACATCAAAGAATTTGAAATATGATTAAAAGATATTATCCTTATTCACTAAATAATTTTAAATTTAATTACATAAAAATTAATTTATTTTAAGTTTATATGAACAAAAGTTATTAAAGTAAGTTAAACTAAAAAGTTAAAAATTGAACAGAAAAATAAAAATTCAAAACTTTTATGATCAGTTGAACGAACAAGTTGAATTTCTTAATCATCATAAATGCCATGTCCCACACTAGAATGGAGACTTGAAATCAATACTGCATGAGATAGAAAACCACAATAAACATTACTACACAAATTGACTTTAGCTCAAACATGCAAATTTGGTATTCAAGAACGGCAACTCTAGCCTTGTGGCACATAGAAGTCAAGGAGATTGAAAAAAGGGGTTCAATCTATGATATAAATTATCACATTTAAAGTCAAGAAAAATGTTGGTTCACACTTTTTTTTTTATATTTCACTTTAAATGGAGTCTTTGAAAGCTAGAAAGCTACCATGATAAAAACAAGGACTTGTGGTGGTGGCTATGTGATTACAAATCCAAAACACAATCAAACCACCGATTACCCTATTTTCTTAATTCCCATCATAGCATCATCATCATTGTCGTTGTCATTGAAATTGAATATCGAACGAACCTAGCAAATGCCGTGACATTATTGATCAAATGAGGAATAAAGAATTGAATGGACCCCCGTTACGCTAGTGACAACCAATCATATAGGCCCGGCACGCACTTATCCCATTAATCCATGACATAATCATGAAATCATGGACTCGAGAGTATTCGTAAACTTGGAAAGCGATCGTATCAATAAACTTTTGGGGTACCCTTTTTACTCTATTTTAAGAGTTCGTTAATAACGAGGGGAGCTATCTTTACACAAGTATGGCAATTACCTCATCAAATGCTTTTCTTGTTTTACTATTTTCTATTAAATTTTAGGAGGCGTTTGAATTATAGAAAGTAATGAAAATTAAAATGAAAATAAATATAGAGAGAAATGAGAATAAATATAATCATTATAATTATGATGATTGGTTAGAAAGAATGAATGATTACTATTACCATTAATAGTGGTTGGTCTGTAAAAATTATTGTAATTAATTAATTACAAAATGAATTATATTTTAATTAATTATAATATTTTAATTAATGAATGAATTATTTTTTAATTAATTATATTGAAATTAATTAATTAAATTAATTACAATATAATTTAATTAATTACAATATTGTAATTAATGA
>JANVCL010000005.1:5092732-5113685 GCA_026546855.1 Erythroxylum incrassatum | reverse complement strand
CCGATCTTATATTTTCATTAATAATAATGTTTTAATTAAATATGGCGTAATTAATTAAATAATAATAATATTTTAATTAATTATGTTGTAATTAATTAATTACAATATTTTAATTAATGAATAATAATATTTTAATTAATGAACAGTTATATTTTAATTAATAATAATATTTTAATTAAATATAATGTAATTAATTACAATATTTTAATTAATAAATAATTATATTTTAAGTAATTAATTAATTACAATATTTAAATTAATTATAATGTAATTAATTATTTAATTGATTTCACCATAAATTTGATTATTGAAATTAAAGCTTTATTTATGAAATTATTTGGCTCATAATTATACATTTTATCTATCCTTTATATATAAAAATAAAAATATATTAATCACTCTCATTCCTCTCTTCCATTCCTCTAGATTAGTAGAGGAATGGAAAATTGCCCAAAATCAAGGAATGAAACTCTTAAGTCTTCAATGATAGGTTCATACCAAACATTAATTTTCATTCCATTCCTATATCCCTCAAACAAGCGCACCCTTATTTATGTATATAAAATAGAGTTGAAATAGATTATATAAATAAATAAATAAAATTTAATGAAACAAAGTTAGTCTATATAAATATATGAACGAGATTTAATAAAATGAAATTGGAACAGGAAGAGTATCTCTATATAAATATATGAATGAGATTTGACGAAAAAGAGTTGGAACATGAAGAGTATTTCTTTATATGAATATATAAATGAGATTCAATGAAATAAAGTTAGAACAAGAAGAGCATTTCCATATAAATATATGAATGATATTTAATAGAACATAATAGGAACACTATAACTGAAATAAGAGATTTGATCCCGACAATTGCCAATCCCTCAAGTTCTATATCATATGTGGCTTTTTAATTTTACGATTTAGTTTATTTAATAAATTTTTATTTAAATTTAATTAATTTATTAATTAATCATTAAAATTTATTAATTAATTAATTTTTATAAACTAAAATAAATCAATTAATTTTATTTAATAATTTTTAATCAAACTTTACATCTTTTTATTATCAAATATTTAGCCGATGAACCTTTTAGGCCTACGGAGTTTATATTTATGAGTATTCAATAAGAATACAAGAAGTTTAGGGATTCACACTTGGTTTTATTTTGGGTTTTGGATTCTTTCCTACACTTTTTTCTATTGATAATTAATTTATTTAATAATTTATATATTATTCATTAAAAACTAATAACATATTTATGAACAACGAATAATTACATATATATAATTTTAAAATCAGTGTTAACATAATAGTTAAACATTTATTTAAATCACTATTTATCGATTAAAATTTGAAGATTTAAAGATATTTTACATTTAGAATATATTTTTATTAAATATTTATGAAATCTGAAGTTTTATTTTCAAAAATTTTTATTATAATAAAATTATAAAAATAATTTAAATAATTAAATCATATTTCTTAATAATAATTGATATTAAAAATATATTTAATTAATAATAGGTAATAAAAAACATTCCAATAAAATAAGTAATAAAAAATTGATAACTATTTATATGTTTTTTTAAGCCATAAATGAGAGGAAACCAAAACTATAAATGGAAATAAAATAACTCAACCAAATAAAAAATTTATTTAATTTATATACAAAAACTATAAAATTAAATAAGCCATTTTTTATTTTTATTTTATTATTTATCGAAACGACATCGTTTGATAACACAGCACCATGTTTCGCACGTGCGCCAAAAACATGCGCATGTTTTTCCCGCCAAAAGCCTTCCGATCCCTAATTGTCTCTCTCTCCCTCGCGGCCTCACCTTCTCTGCTCCCAAAACATACCGGGAAGGTACTTCTTCCTCATTATCTCTGTGGAATGCTTATAGCTATACGGATCTTTCATTTTTACGTATGTTGGTTTCCTTAAAATTTTCAATTACATGCACACAGCCTGTTGGATATGATGCTTGAGTGAATATCGTCTTGTTTGAAAAGTGAACGAGCAATTCAACGAGAAGTTCTTTTTTAATTTATTTTTGTTAATTCTTCATTTCTTTTTACACTAATTTTGTCAGTTTGAGGAAAATGTACGCAAGAAAGGGTTATGAGCTAGTGAAAGATTTCGCTAGTGGCGAAAAGGGTCAGCTTCAGCACTTCAATGTAAGATCTCTCTACCCACTGCCTCACTTACATACTCTCACAATTATGGATCAAAAGGGGGGTTTTTTTTTTTAAGTGTTACTGGGTTATCAGGTTTGGTTATCTTATAATAAGCTTCATTGCCGATGTTGTTACATATGTGATGGAAAAGGAAGAGCTTTTCAATCAAGTTGTTGATCAATGTACTCAGCATTATACGGAACTTGAGGCTTTGATAAGGTATTACCTCGTCTCGTTCATCATTCCATACGTGTCAATAACTTCAAGGCTATTGTTTTAGAAGTCAACTGCTAGAATTTTTGACAGCTTCTGAATTCTCTGAAATTGGTATTTGACAAAATTGCTTAACTGTTGCGTGCATATGTAGTATATTGCACTTTGTGGAGTGCTCGCATCTTTCAAAATATTCCAGTGGTTTTTTCAGTCGTTGGGTTCCTGCAGCAGGAGATGTCTGAAATTGTAATTGACATATATGATCACTTTGATTGGAGCTGCAAGATACGAGAATCTTGTTAAAATCATATGGAAGTGCTTCTGTCCTAGGATGTTGATTTGCATGTGTAATTCAATTTTACGAGAATCTTGTTAAAATCCTATGGAAGTGCTTCTGTCCTAGGATGTTGATTTGCATGTGTAATTCAATTTTACGAGAATCTTGTTAAAATCATATGGAAGTGCTTCTGTCCTAGGATGTTGATTTGCATGTGTCATTCAATTTTTGTTCTTAATAGTTTTATGCTAGGAGCAATTCATATTCTCTTCTCTGTACACAATTGATGTACTTGATATGACTAGGAAAATGCAAGAAGAAAGTGTGGATGTCAGAGAAACTAGAAATGCAGACCACTATGGTGCACTCATCCACCATTTATCATTAATGCGCAACAAGCGCTGCTTAATGGCATATGTGTAAGAAAACTTTTCTTGCTGTCCATAGGCCAACCTTTCATCCTCTTTAATTAGTCTTCTTTGCTCATTTATATAACCATGTAGGTACAACCGGGCTGAGATTATAAGAAATTTGGCATGGAATGTAGGATTAGAGCTTCTTGAACTTCCAGAAGAAATTCAAGAGAAGTTCAGCGACTCGGAGAAAACCTATTTTGGGAAACACTCTGCTGCATTACAATCATACATGGCAGATGTGGACATTGATTTGAATGTGGTATGAAATCCCTCCCCCTTTCTAGACTATGCAAGCAGGTCTTAGGTAACCAAGAGAATTTAAACAAACAAGTTTTTGTCTGGTAAATTGGAATCTAGCAAGTCCAATTCTTTTAAACTTATGTTGATGGTGAAGTTATTGTCCTGGGCAGGATATGGTGCCACCCAAAGATCCCTACATCAAAGTGAGGGTTCTTGATGATATGGGTGAAGGCATATTACTCAGTGATAAGACAGCCAATCTTGCACGGCATTCGATGCACTTCTTGAAACGAACCGATGCGGAACAGTATATTGCACGGGTTGGTTGCTTCATTAACTTTGTTATCTCTGCCTGTTTTATGATATAGTAATATAGAGTTTCTGCAAAGATTCATTCTTTGTTCTTTTTTCTTGGATAACCAGGGTCTGATGGAGGAGCTCACAGGTTGACTCAAAATAGTGGTCTGAGATCCTTTAACCCTAGTTCTGCAGAATCATGTTTCAGACTTGATTATCTAATCATCCGAGCCCTATCAGATAGCTTGATTATGGACTTTAAATCTGCATATTAGTTGTAGATGATGACTTGTATGTACATGCAGAATTAGAAAGTCTGTGAACGTCTAAAAGGTACAAATAGAGATGGATTGAATACAATACTGATTCCACCGTGTTATATCAATAAATTTTTTATATTTACCAAATAATTCACGTCAATATTGCTCCTTCATTGTGATTTCTCCTGGGGAGATTGGTGAACCTTATGCATTATTTTGGCTCAAGTTGTTTCATAGATATTTACCCGCATCCACCAAACAGCTCGATTTGTTGGGGGTTTGAATTGAACTCCATTCATTCTCAAACATGCCAAATGTGTACATGAACCTTTTGCTTCAACAGTAGAACGATGTTTTTTGATATACTTAACAATGTTCTGTAATAACTAGCGTAAAGGGAAATTTTGAGACATGAGAAGACGAAGATTGCATGACCAAAAGTCACAGAACTTGGCTTCCCTATGGAAAAGCATGCCCATTATCGAATTCCAATATTCCACTTAAATGGCATCAGAAAAATGTAAACAAGACTAAAATCACCTTCTGCATCTGCCGCTACCACTACCAGCTTTTGATCCCTCAGAAATGCAACCTTCAGCAGCTGCTAACACTTGAGTTTCAAATTTATGGCCTCTCAAGGATGCTCTTATCTTCCTAACAACTTGTTGCTTCAACACTCGGCGCTCTATCGTGGATAGATGCTTACACCTATCCATCTCTTTGAGAAATTCAACCACAGTTTTTCCAGTGCCACCATTGGCCTTTTCCAATTTCACAAGCTTCTCTACCAGCTGCAAAGACAACATCCGCTCTAAGCAGACTTTGTTTCCCAATTCAACGAGATCAAAAATGCATTGTAAGTTCACTTCCTGTGTCTTTATTGATTTACTATCAAGTGACAGAACCATCTTATCTATGAGACTCATCTGGAAAATCTTGTTGAAAACATGGATACCTCCACTGGCAAAAAGCATTTGGTGCAATGCTGTGTAAGCTGAATCCTGCAACTCTGCAATTTGACAATGCATCATCTTCACTAAGTCAGGGATAATACTGTAGTCCAAAAATTTCTTGATACAAGGTTCTCCACCTGAGCAAGCTAGCTTCATCATCAAAAATGCAGACTCAGATCTCAACTGGTTTTCTTGAGAGAACTTGCTTTGCAGAAGTTCTGATAACCTTTTGATGAGGGGACTTTGCAAAATCATCTCTCTGTTTTGAGAATCGCCTGCCTTCTCAACAACTGGTATGAGATCCTGCATTGCCTCCAAGACCTTCCTGCTATCGCTATCTAGTACCTTGTGCATGAGGTCCTCAAACGTCTGTGACTTGGGGGAATGGGAAATTGTTCGATCTGACAAAATAAAGGTTTCCAAACGGAGCCTAACTTGCCATGGAAGAAAGTCTAGATTACCAAGGAAAACAGGCACATTTGCTTCAGTGCGAGACATCTCATAGAATGCCTTCAAAGTTACTATGGCATGGTTTTGAAGTACTTCGGATCCATTCTCAAGAATTTTAATAAGGCTCTTTTCAATTTTAAAGCTGAGCATTCTCTCAACGGCCTTTGACTTTCCGGCTTTGGTTAAAGAGAACAATATGTTAAACATGCTCTCATGCAGTTCTTCAGTATCTTCAGACAACAAGTCGGCTATTTGGTTAAAGGGAATACTCTGAAGCACCTCATCAACTGTCTCAGAGCATCCAAATTCAGCAAATTTTGCAAGAACAGCTAACATATTAATTTGGACAATAGGGTCCTCAGTCTCCCCTAGTGCTTTTGCCATCTTATGTATTGTATCAGCATTCTCAATGGAAGGAAAATAACTTGCATAGTCATCCTTGTCAAATACATTAGTTATGGCTTCTGCTGTCACAGCAATGAGACTTTTTGAGTCGGATGAGATTAAATCGAGTATCCTGGGTCCCAATATGCAACTAAATCTTGCTCTGCTGGTTTCAAGTTCAGACATGGATTTGCTAGCCATCAGAGCTTGGATAAGAGCTTCTAACGCTGACACTACCAGATTTTCTTCCACAATATCAAGTAGAACCCTGAATCTTTGTTCAGCAATCTTTTTGATGTTCTCCTTTCCATAAATAAGAAGCCAAGGGAAAATAAATGCCGCTTCTTCTGCTGAACACTCCACAAGCAATATCCCAATAGAGTCATTTGTCTTGCTATCGAGATACAAAGAAACCATGTCATGAACCATGTATAAGGGATCAGTATCAGTTTTCATGAGCAATGAACCTTCAACGAGTTTGCTTATGATAAGAGGGAACAAGCTTTCCTCCCCAAGAACTAACCAAATAGCCTCTAGACAAGCTTCTGGCACAGGCTCTACCCAGGAAATCGAAGCTAAAGCTACAAACAGCCTTTTAGAGTCTTCAGGCATTGCTTCGAGACTGAACTCTAGTGATCCAAAAATGGTTATTGTGTTCTCAGCTTCTTTCTCATTGACATAAGAGACAGGACCAGGTGCACATGTGGCAAATGTTGATAAATTAAGAGTGGCCTTTTCCCATTTGTCGGCTCTTACTTCTTTCCTGAGAGCCTTACCCATAACAGCAACTGTAAGAGGGTGGTGACCGCAACGTTCAAGCAAGGTCTCTGCCAAACCCTATGAAAAAAGAAAATTCCACAAGTTTGTAAAGGAACCATTGTTGTAGTATTTATCCTCCAAATACAAATTAACTTTAACAGTGATGACACAGAACCTACCTATTCTCGTTAATACATTATACTGAGAATTACGAAGTACTTAAGACTTTCTTCAAGTTTCTTTAAGTGCCTGATACTGAAATCAGAATTCAGCATAAAGAAGAGGCTGAAGAACATGCAAGATGAAAATTTGCACTTGTTTTGACACTTACTGGTAGATCTTCCTCACTAAGGAGGCTGTGATGGAGAAGAATTGCCTTGCTTATCTCTCTTGTGTCATCTTTGCTCAACTCCACCTTCTCAGCTTCAGTTATTTCACAGACAGCTTCATTTCTTGTTGTCACCAAGTATTTGCAGTCATTATCATATAATTTTGCGAAACGGTCAACTATATCCTGCTCCCATACATCATCAAGAAGCACCAAAATGCTCTTTCCATATAAAGCCTCCTGAAGTAACAAACAAACGTATTCAAGATCTCCACTATTTTCATCCCGAAACTTCTTCCAATATCCAATCAGTATGAGAAATTTAGAGATTTTTCGGGCAAGGCGTTTTTGGTATTCATCTTTATTTCCATTGCAAGCATTCCTACTGCACCATTGTCCAAATCTAAGCTCGACTGCACCCCCTATAAATCTTGTTGGAGGACTAGAGGCCACTTGACGAGCCAAATATGACTTTCCAATACCGGATAACCCAACAATTAAAATGACCTGATGAGAATCATGTCGTTCCAGTAAATTCCTCACATGGTGGCACTTATTTAAACTTGGACAGCCTTGTTCAATCTTTATCTTCAACTGAACTGGTACTTCAAGTGCAGTTGATTCAATCACCTTATCAACATTTTCTACTAACCTTTGGGATTCAAGCCACCAATTCAAATCATCCCTAATTGAACTTGTCAGTTTCTCAAGAGGGTCTCCTGCCATAGAATTCCAAACCACCTTAGCCAAATTCTTAACCCTACTTCTCGAGACAATCCTTCTTGCCCTACTGATCTTTGGATGGAGCCGCTCTATCAAGACATTTAAGCTTTGGACTTGTTGATCTAACTGAGAGTTATGAAGCTTGTAAGCATGTTTTTGTCTAATTCGACGTGTTAAATTCTCTAGACTACAGACAAATTCCTCTAGGCTGCGGATTCTCTTTGGTGCTTCATCCAAATTCCTACAGGCCTGTTCTAACGCAGTGACAGTCCCCACCATACTTGAGACTATTTGTACTGCAGAAGCAACAGCTTGCAATGCATCCATTGCTCCTCAGAATAAGTTTCCAATGATGTTCCCAACGTTTTGCCAGCCAAATAAAGTACACATCATTTATCTTTCTCTACCCAATGACCCAGGTAGAATTTCTCCATTAATTCAGACTCTTCAGCTGATACTCCCAACAAACAAAATTTAAGTAATCAACATGATATTGGCAAAACCCTAATCCAACTTAGCTGAATTAGTAAAAAACGAATTCAACTCAAGTCTCCAAGGATTCCCTCTAGTGTTCAAGACAAGAATCTTAGTGTACTCCAACAAATCCGTTAGCCTTTCTGGACCATATGACTAGCTAACTCTGCACAACAAACTGAAGATGAAGTAGGTTGGAAGTTGGACAAAAGAAACAAATATTGTGAAATCATGCAACTCAATTCAGCAACCAAACTTAACCATAAAAATTCCACCTTGGGACGCAAATTATGTCCCAGGTGTCTCCAAATCCAACAAAATACTCAGTAATTAATGAGAGCAATCTTCCTGCTGAAAAAGGACTTGCTTTCATATTAAATCAACACTTTACATCAACGGACTTCTGCCCATTAACATCTGATAATAACCTTTATTATTACAGCGTATGAAGACCAAAACCCAGATTCTTCTTTGAAGACAAATTCACTCTTCTTCACAAAAACATTACAAAACCCCCGACTCGTGTGAAATTATTGTACCAAAAAAGTGATTAATACCACCAATCTGAACAAAAATATAACAAAAACACCAAGCCGGGCAGTTCATTGCTAACCAATATTGGGATTAATTCAAACCCAGATCGTGATCACAAGGCAAGAATGAAACTAAGCAACTATCGAAATAGATAGGTCTGGGTCAAACCTTGTGTGCCAAGTGATAGACAGTGAAAACTGAAGTCAAACGATACGTTTTCCGGACAAGTGAGATCCGAACTCGAAAAGCCTGCAAGAAGGGAACTTGGAGAAGGAGCATAGCTGGCCTCTAACTTGCTGGCTTAACAATTAGACTGAAAATCGTCAAATCAGAGGGAAGCTTCATAGCTGCATCGAACCCCGAAATCTTAAGCAAACATCAACTTTTTTAAATATGCCGTCACCTTTTCTTTAAGAACAAAAAGAATAAAAGAAATGAGAAAGAGTCAAACTTTCAACGATTTCATCATTGTGAGAGGGCATCCGCTAGCGGGTAGCGTTGAAAACGTCAGTTGTTTTCTCTTTTCTCAGTTAACTCTTATGTAAGTCAATGTTCACATTCCAAGTTGACACAGAAACATATCTGAAAATTTGTAAGGAATATATTTCTTTCCTCCTAACAGAATTTTTCAAATACACTTACATTCAGAAATTTTCAAGCACATACAAGTACATTTCCAACCTCATTGCTTCTGTATTATTGCAGAAGTTTACGAGGCCACTTCTTGATTAGGTGATGGAATACAGATTCTCACAGCTTGAACTTCAGAACGAATTACTAGCACATCCTGTCCAAGTATGTTTAGGGAAAGGAAGGGACTCACAAGCACAAAACTGTGCTACTGCTTACTGCCAAAAGCAGTCAATATATGAGAGAGCTAGACTAGGATGAACTAACACACCTTTAACTGATAAGTTTTGCACTTGTTTACCTCTAACAGAACAAGCCCCTTCAACCCAAAACCATTCCCATTTCCCTGAATCTCCACTTTCTCTCGAAACTACCATTCCTGACCCAATGTTGCTATACAAACATATAACCCCTTCACCACCAACACATTTAGTACAACCCCAATTTGTCAGCTTCAGACCCAATTCAACAGGAACTTTTTCTATCAAACACCATATGTTTCCCTCATTTAGTTCCCACACAGAAGCACCACTGAGACCTGTGCCCCCAACAAGTGTCAAGTTCCCATTCCTCCGCACCAAGGTGGCGAATTCAAGCCTGTCTGCCATTGGTACACTCAGTTCTTGCCATCTGTTGGATTCAATTTCCAAGGCCATTATGCAATAGGCCCTAGCTGAAGTGATCCAATATAAAACCCCATTAGAATACACACTCTCGTTAGTAGTCCAAACCGTTAGCCTCACTGCAAATTCAATTGGCATAGACTCCACGATCTTCCACGTATCATTGCTTGAATCATATATCTCCAATGTTGGTTCGTAAGTGGCACCTCCATTATGAGCTTCCGACATTCCACCTGCCACATAGACTCTGAATTCTCGGAATTCAGATTGTCTTGAGCCCAAAACCATGACGCCAACTGCTGGACTAGTCCTAGCAATGTTTGTCATCGGAAGTTGCCTGAATTGCCTAGTGAAAGGATTGCACACACCAAGTTGGAGAACTGTTGGACTTGTTGGTCTAAGAAGCATCAAGCCATCAATCGGTGCAATGGGTCGAATATGAAAAGACAGGACCTTTAGCGGTAATATGTGCCACTTACAAGAAGTCGGATTGAGAACATAGCAAAACAGGTCAGGGTGGCGAGTTGGTAAGGCTAAAAACCATGGTAGGTGGTGTTTGAGCGAAGATGAAGGGGTTTTGCTCAATGGATATTCATTGGCACAGGCTCGCCAATGGCGACAAGTTGATTTGGCGAGCGCCAATGAGTCCGGGGAGAGAAAGGAGAAGATGTTGGATAGTAGATCAAATGGCATGCTGGTCCACATTTCACCAAAGAACACTGGTGGTCTCTGTCTCTCCAAGGTTTTGAATGCAAAGTCTTTGTATATAGGTTAAGTTGCAGGATCACTATGCAAGTGGGAAGTGATTTATTGAGGAGTATGTGGCCTAGAGATGAGTGACCCATGTGACTTTACGATCTGCATATCTGAATTTGCATATGATTCTGTGATTCTTCAGTGTCTGTCCTTGTACTACCTGTGTGTTGCAGTTTATGGAAGGATGGTTCTTGGAGTAATCCAAGAGCCAAAAGAAGAACTGGACAAAACCTACATGCTCTGTACAGCGAAGAAGAACTGGACAAAACCTACGTACATGCACTTTTCGCCATCAAGTCCTTGGGTTCCTGGAAATGATCAGTCGTAAGCTTCATAATTATGCAATTTGCTGTTTATGTTTCTGCTGTGGAGTCCCTTTCTAATGATAAGTTTTAGTTTGGCACGCTATATTGACGTCTTTGATGATAAACATGTAATTGAGTTTTAGTTTGATACGTTATTACAATAATTATGGACAGTACAATTGTAAATAATGTGTTCTCTAAGATAATTCCATACCAAAATTTATGTTTTTTTCGAAAAGCTTAGAAATTGTTTGTCTTTATTTTTAGGCAAAAGGGTCATTTTTTACCTAAAGTTTTTCACCAATCAGCAAGTTTAACCCAGACATTCAGACGTTAATAATTTTAACTTTAACATTTAAAAAACATTGCATTATAATTCAATTCTAACGAAAAATTCAAATAGATCTATTAAATGCCAAATCAGCGCTAACCTGACACTTCAAAATTATTATGTCATTCAAGTAAGTGCCCCCCATTCATCCACTTCTTAATTAAATTAAAAAATTAATTTTTAAATAAATGAGTGAAACCACTTTCATATTATCGTTAACCTTAAATGGTTAAGTTTAGGATTACATGTTTGATAATTGTCTTAACCTTAATCATGTGATTAATTTAATAAAACAATTATTAAATTAACAAAGGATTAGTTAAGATAATTTTGATAATTAAGTAAACATATTAGATGTGGAAACGATAGTATTTTTGTTACCGTCTCATTGTTCTTCATCATCTTTTTTGTTCTCTAGCATTATTGGTCATCGACGGTGAAGTTGGTAAAGCGAAGTACCAATCGCGCAACTTGGAGAATTGGAATCATCGAGAGAAGTTGTCATTGTTGAGCATCAAAGCTTTTTGAGTTAACTGAGGTATGTTAGGTTTTATTATTGGTGTCTATTAGATATGTTTGTGCATGAGGAGGCTTCCTTCTTGTAAGTGTGTGTTAGATGATGGAGGTTGTTGTTAGTTAGTATTGGGTGTGGTCCCGAATGTTTGTTTGTCTGCTTTGTTTCTGATCTCCACTGTGGTCCCATTGTTGTTGTGATTTTTATGTTTTTTTTGTCAGCTTTAGTTAGAGTTTTAATCATCACTCTGCATCATATATGTATTTAGTGTCAAACTGTTTAGCTTTACAAGTTTTAAGTAACCTAATACCCCAATAAATAAGTCTTTTAGGGAAAATACTTTCCTTGTAAGATTTTTGCAAATGAAAGAAGGCAATAGGGAGTTATAAAAGTTGGTGTCCTGGATGTTCATCTACTATCCATCCATTCTTTAATTTCATTTTTTGGCTTTTCCATTGAGAATTTCTTTAACATTGACAATTATGTAATGCATCTTGATTCTTCTTTTTCTTAAAGAATCCAACCTTTGCAATTTGTATTTGTATCAAAGAATACTCAGGGAATCATATATTGATAAGTCTAAGTAAGCATTTGCATCTAATTAAATATGTTAGTAGAAATTTGATGAATATGTTAGTAGAATTTTGATGGATATGTCAGTATGCTCCAATGAAGTACAGTAAATATATATGTTTTTTTGCTTAATTTGCAACTTTACAGATGGTAAAATATCATAAATCTGAATTTACTGAAATAGTTTAGGCTATATAAGCACTAAAACTCAAATAGTTTAGGCTACTTAATACATACCAGATTAGACTAATCAAGCCAATTTTATTCTTCCAAACTTGAATTGGGATTGTAAGAAATGTTAAGATAAAGTTTGGTAGGGCTTAAACATTTGATTGAGAGTGCTACTTAAATGGAGGGACATGACTTCATTGGTGGATCCCATTAGTTTTTCACCATACTTTATACAATCATATTGAAAGGGTAAGGAGATTTGACGTTGAAACAAAAATCTATAGATGAGAATTCTTTTAGGTAAATAATAAATGAACTTGTTCAAAATTTATAATTTGAAATTGCATGAAAAAAATGCTAAGTTTTTGTTTATCTATACTACAACCATGTTATTTGCTAGAAATGGATTGCTAATCATTATTGAACTACTAATTGCTAGGGAGAAAGCTTTTACTATTCAACAGTAGACTCTTTAAGAAGGAAGAAACTTATATAGCGATTCCATTCTATTTTCTCATTTCATAAACATGGCAATAGGTAGTTATTAAAAATGAGGACATGCAAACAAGTGTCATCATCCTCTTACAAGTATTGAAATAGTTGCTCATACAGTCTTTTAGGGAAAATTTTTTCTGGTGGAAATTGAGATCACTATATGTTGTTATAGTTTTAATTGCATTAGTATAGTTTTGATTGCATTAGTTTTACATTTTATGATAATCAACTTGATGTTTTTTTAATCATTGCATTGCCTTTTTCATTTAAACTTGCGTGTATTTTATAGGTTTTAATGGCACAATATGGAAGTATAAGGCTTTTTTATGGTGGAAATTTTTATGGTAGAGCCTGAATTGACATATGTTGGTGGGGATGTTGCTACAGTTGATAAAATTGATGTTGATTTTGTTAGTAACTGACAAATAAATAAGATGAGAATGGAGTTAGGTTATGATAAAACTGATACGGTATATTATAGAGAGCCTGGTGTTAACTTTAAGGACTCATTGAAAGTTATCGACTCAAATGAAAGTTGTATTAGCTTGACAAACCTAAGGAAAAAACATGGGATTGTAGATGTAAATGTAACTCATCATGTAGACACGCCTGTCTATGCTATTGATGATGATGATGATGAGAATATAGAGAGGCAGGGTGCAGAAGGGGATGAGAATGTGGAGGGAGAGGTTGCAGAAATGGAAGAGAATTTAGATGAAGAAAGTGCGCAAATGGAAGAGAATTTAGATGGAGAAGGTGCACAAATGAATGAGAATTTAATGGGAGAAAGTGCACACAAATGTGAATGTAAAGGAACATAGTGGACATTTTGGATCAAACTTTTATTTTGACATTCCACGTGACCATCATCCAATTGAAATTGATTCAGAGGATTGTGGTAGTCCTATTAACAACGATGAATATTCTAATAGAGAGGAGGTAGGTGAAGCTTTACATAGACCCAACTCATCTTTTATGGATAATCTTGTAGATTTTGGATGTGAGTGGAAGTTGGCAATGGATTACGGGACTGCAAAAGAATTTAAAGATTCTGCTGTCGATTATGCAGTACGTACAGGATACAATGCTAGTTTCAAAAAGTGTGAGAGTACTCGGATTAGGTATGTTTATGTGGGTGGATGCCAATGGGTTTGGTGTGCTGCATATATTAAGAATGAGCGATGTTGGAGGATGAAAACATATAATCCTAATCATAGTTGCTTCACTACAAACAAACCTAAATTCGTTTCTACAAAATTCTTGATAAGACACTTCAAGAATAGAATTTTGGAGAAGCCAAGTATAACAATGAAGAAAATGGTGGAAGAATGTAAAGAGAAGCTAAAATTTTTTTGTAAATTTAAGCATGTGTAAAAGAGCTAAGAAGAGATTAAGGAAAGAGATAACAACAAATTCTATTGTTGAATTTGCAAAGTTATAAGGATATATACACGAGTTGAAGGTAAGCAATCCTTGGTCAACAATTGAGATACAATTATTAAGAAATGAAGAGAGCTCATTGCTACAAGTAAGTTATGTTATAAAGTTTATATTGTACTTCACTATGTCATGTTATGTAGTATATTTATAGTTCTTTATATTTTCTTGCATTTTGTGGCAGTTCAAACGATTGTATATTCGTTAATGAAATGAGGATGGAAGCATTTGAGACCAATTTTTGGGATTGATGGATGCTTCTTGAAGACAAAATTTCAAGGGCAATTGTTAAATGTAGTTGGTAGAGATGGTGATTGAGGAATGTTTCCGTTAGCTTAGGTAATTGTTGAAGTGGAAAACACAAATTCATGGACTTGGTTAATGAATTTGTTATTACCTTATTTGGAATTAGAAGATGGTAAAGGAATTACAGTTATATCTGATATGTAAAAGGTATGTAAACAAATTTGGGATTAAAAGTAATTATAGGAAATTTGATCTGATATCTTTTGTATTTGTTGTAGGGATTAGTTAGGGCGGTTGAGGATACTTTGCCCAATGCAGATCACCATATATGTGCAAGACATATATATCACAATAGGTCTACGAATTGGAAGGGAAAGGACCTAAGAAAGCAATTTTGGAATTGTGCTTGGTCAACGTATGTTTAAGATTTCGATGGACAACTAAAGAGGCTTGACAGAATAAGCCCTGGATGTGTTGTAGCGTTTCTTGAGTATCTGAAAGAGAGGTGGGCCAGATGTTATTAATCCTTTCAAAGTAAATGTCCTATTGTTGATAACAACATGAATGAAACCTTTAATGGGTGGATTCTACCAACTAGGGAGAGGGCAATGATTAGCATGTTAGTGATGGGAAGCATATTGTCAGGATCGGTAAATAACATACATGTAGTTGTCGGGCATGGGACCTATATGGATATCCATGCAAGCATGTAATTAGTGCAATCCATCACTCGAGACAAAGGGTTGAGACATTCGTTGATTTGTGCTATCGGAAGGGTCGCTTCTTGAGTTTGTATGAACATGTGTTATAACCAATTCGAGGTGAAATTTTCTGGCGTTCAAGTGATGCTGAGTTGGTACATCCTCCACCTGAAAGGGTTATACCCGGTAGAACAAAAATTGCAAGAAGAAAACAACAAGTTGAGTTGAAGAAGATGAAAAATCCAAACAAAATGAGTAAGAAAGGGCAAGTGCATAACTGCCAAAAATGTGGTCTTCAAGGTCATAACTCCAGAAAATGCAACAACAATACATCAAATCAAAATGATGAGGCTTCTTTACAGGTGTGTACCTATAACTTCAATCATATGAATACAATTTTATAAACATGCAATTACTAATGTATATAATTATGTCAATTAGGTTAGAACGGAGGGATCTTCACAAGTATACAATTTTTGATTTTATATTACTTATTATTTGAACTAATTACTGAGAAACATGTTGTTCATTATAACTATAGTTAAGTGATAGGAATTTGGTTAATGATAAAGTTGGTCTGACTCAACTAAGCAATATTGTAAGCTTTTTTATCAATTTGTCTAACTTATAATAATTACAAAGTGTGTTTGTAAATTTTTCTTCCTCCATAGGTTAGTACTCCTGCAGATGCCCATATAGACCAATTTGGAGATGTTGACCCACATACTTTTCACAGTTTAGCCAAGGGGTTTACTACTCAGAGGACGCTCCAGTATTACTTCACAACATTTACAAGCTAAAGCAAGTACAAGGAGAACCTCACTGACTTCATCATCACAACCTAATCTTATGCAGTGTAATATATATGAAGGAAACATCAATTAGTTGTATATATTCAATGTATACAATTTTGTGTACACATATGAATGTTTGTGTTGTTTAAATATAATGTAAATATTTTTGTTAATTAAAACGATTTCCTACACAACCTCACACACTCTCCCTCTCTCTTACTTCGCCTCTTTTTCCATATTTGACAACATACGTAAATTATTCATTGTATATTAATTCATATATCAATTTTATTATTCATATACAAAACATTCAGTATATGAATTGTGAGTTGTTATACTACAACTTACCTATTATATATTGGTTATTTATAGTAGATTTGTTTATTCAATTGAGTTACATAATTCACTTCCAAATTTTATTATTCATATACAACATATTCATTATGATTTGTTATACAACATTACCATTGTTTATTAGTTATATATTCAAATTCAAAATCTTCATAACCTATATGAAATTAATATCAACCATTACATTGTATTACATTGTTCAAATTCAATAAAATATCCTCATAATATATTTACAAATAAAAAATAGTACAACCATAAGTAATCCTATTACAATTACAATGTTCATTAACATACATTTAATTTGTTTTTTTCTTCTCTTTTCTCAATAAATGTATGTCCTCCTTTAAAAGATTCATTTGTTCTTCAAACTCCTTTGTTGTGCTTCTTTTAACCTCTTCCTTTGACATTGATAAATCACTCCTTAAATTTGGAATCATTTCAATATTTTTCTCACTAAATTCTTCACCGTACCATTTGAAAAACTTGCATCTCCCAACCTACAACATTCAATTCATTTTTCATAAACAACATGCTTTAAACGAAGTTTAACATTCAACTTCATTAATTTAATAACAATACATTCTCACTGGATAATTGCAGCATTTATATAACCTTCGACCAAGATTACGATCTCTTTATGAAGTCCTCAATGGGGCCTTTAGCCCACAATAGCAAACAACATTGCCGGACTTTGAACTCATTGTTGTATTCGTTAATGATAATGATTCCATCTACATACTTAAAAGATGATAATAAGATAACATATGATTCGATTAAAATGCAATCTTCGACCTTGAATGTGTATCAAAATAACTTAGGAAGACGAAGATGGGGTTGATATGTTAAAATCATATATCAAGACTTTGAATTCATGAGGACAAAGACAAGATAAGGGAGGAAGTGAAGATGATTGCAACATACAAAGAAGCAGAAAATTTGCAGTTTTTTGAACCACAACAATTAAAAGACCTACTTTATTTGCATGGTGCAGTGTATGAATCACTAAGAGTCTAATGTATTATTTTTCAACAATAATCCAAGTCCATCCACCAATATCTGCTGCAAAGCATTGAAAGAGAGCATTTGTAAGGCTAATATTAAACATTATGGCCACTTGATTGAGAAAGCAAAATACAATCTTCAAGCTTGAACACATAAGTATGTTATTTTATTCCTACATATAAGAAATGGATACACTAATTGTCTATTGCTTCAAAGGTTTCAAGAAAATGATAAAGAAAGCAAAATAAGGAAGCATACAACCAATTTGATTAGTTAAGTACATTAGTGAAACTACAAAGAACCTTACATCAATATATTATTTAGCTAAAATTTCCCTATGCTTCTGATAATAAGTTATTGTAATGGAAGATATAAATTTGTTTACCAGTAGCCAATTCCAACAAAGTAGGCCCAGTAGAAATATACACTTAACTATGCATTTTAGCAACTCCTAAGAAATTATATATTCATCAGTAAGAGATGGAATGTCTTTATAAAGAAAATTCTCAAAACTTTACAAGAAGTACTTTTAAAATTAGCATATATCACAACTTTGGATTGTAAGTGATAGACTGCAAATCGTTTGATGAAACTATTGGTTCAACTTTCAATCCAAAATAATGAAATTGTTAATTAAATGTGGTTATCTATGACATTGCCTCAAGTTATCATGTCAACTGTAATCCTAAAAGATTGCCACTTCAACATCTCACAAGACTCTCCTATCATCTCACTAAAACGTTATATGCTTGAAACGCTAAAATGAATCTCTAAAAATGCAACTAATTTATCCATTCCAGTCCTTCCTTCCTGATGATTATAGAAGCGATCGTAGATTCCACTTACAATTGAAAGCCAAAAAATTACATGATGCCTCTCTCTATTATCATCACATAATAAGAAGGCTAGTTCATTGCCAAAGACCATAAAACAAAATGAACATTATCTTCCAGCAAGCATTTGAAAGCAAAATCACTATACGATTCTATACATTTTTACAAATGCTACATAACAACATGGAACATACTTATTGCAAGCAAAATCGATAGTTAAAAGTGGCTAAATACCCATGAACAGAGCAATTGCTAGTTCAAGTATGGTGATAATTACCCACACACAAAATGAAATCTCATCCTAATTTCTCAATAGTAATGCAACACTTATTTTCTCAAAATCAACAATTCAATCACATCGCATAGCCACCAAGTTTTTCCATCTTCTCTATACGATGCAGAAATAGCCATATCAAAATAATGTAAATTAGAAAACTGCTACGTTATTTTCCTATCAATGAAAAGCTAACGTATGATAAGAAAACCGAGACACTCACCTATGAACCACGATGTTACGGAGGGTTCTCTCCTAAACAGACGATGAAGAATTTCGCACGGAGAATGAAATGAGGAGAGGCAACAAAATGAGGAGGGTCGAATGATGACTCACTTATGAACGATGATACTTGCTGTGGTGGATTCTCTCCCAAATAGACGACGACTCACCTATGAATGACAATGCTTGCTGCAGCAAATTCCACACGGAGAACAAATTAGGGAGGGTTGGATGATGGGTAAACAAAACTATGAATCTTAAACAGAGAGATTAAATGAGTGGTAAACAAAATGATGAAGGGATTAGATGAGTGCTAAACAAAACAATGAAGGTTTCATCTACTATTCATTCTATTCCTTCTTCCATTACTGGCAACAGTCTTACACTACAAACATTTTCTTATCATCACTCACCTAATCTTTCTCCATCATACCTTTCATTTTTAGCTGTAATATCTAATATTTAAGAGCCATTTTGTTTTAATTAAGCTAGACTAAAATAGGAATGGACAGATGCCATGAATGCGAAGTTACAAGCACTTGAGGACAACAAAACATGAGAATTAACAAAGTCACCACCAAGTAAAAAGGCCATCGGTTCAAAGTGGGTATATAAGATCAAACTCAAACCCAATGGCATAGTTGACAGATATAAAGTTAGGCTGGTAGCTAAGGGTTTTAATCAAGTTGAAGGACTAGATTTTATCGACAGTTTCTTGTAAAGGTTGTCACTGTCTAATTGTTCTTGACGATTGTAGCAACTCATTCATGGCCACTTCATCAATTAGATATCGATAATGCTTTTCTTCATGGATATCTAGATGAAGAAGTATACATGGTTCCTTTTGACTGATATGCTAAAGCTAAAAAACATAAAGTTTGTAAATTGCTCTGATCTTTATATGGTCTCAAATAAGCACCACGACAATAAAATCATGAGCTTATAACCAAACCACAATCTATTGGATTCATTCAATCTGCAAATGATCATTGTTTATTTATCAAGAAAACAAATTCTTATTTCCTCAGCTTACTTGTCTATGTTGATGATGTTCTTCTCACAAGTTTTTCCGAATTGGAGATAACAAAAGTAAAAAAAAATTTGCATCATCAATTTAAAATCAACGATTTTGATTCGGCCAAATATTTTTTAAGCTTAGAGATAGCCAAATATACTGAAGAAATTTCTGTCAATTAATGAAAATATGCTTTAGACATTCTCGATGACGTTAGTCTACTGGGTTCTAAGTCTGCAACCACACTATTACCAAAGGAGTATAAGTTTATTGTTGATAGTGGTAACTTATTAACTGATCCCAAATGCTATAGATGGTTGGTGGGCAGATTGTTGTATTTGCAATTTTCTCATCCGGATCTCTCCTATACAGTTGAACAACTTAGTCGGTATATTCAAGCTTCATGATCTTCTCATTGGAATGTGGCAGTACACGTCTTACGTTATATTAAAGGCACTCCTTCAAAGGGGTTATTTTTCTCTTCTCGCAACTCTTTCGAAGTTGAAGCTTTTTGTGATGTTGATTGGGCCTCCTGTCTTGATACACGTCATTCTCTTTCTGGCTTCTGCATTTTTCTTGGTGGTTCCCTAATTTCTTGGAAAACTAAGAAGCAAACTACTATGTCTTGATTCTCAGTAGAAGCGGAGTATCAAAGCATGGGTGCTACTGTTTGTGAATTGCAGTAGGTTTTTTATCTGTTGCAAGATTTCTTTTGGTCTCGTTACTAATCTCTTTATGGTGTGACAATCAAGTTGCCATTCGTATCACTTCAATCCTGTTTTCATGAACGCACTAAGCATCTAGAAATTGATTGTCATCTTACTCGTGACAAGTACAAACAGGGGTTGATTTTTTCACGCTATCTTCCTTACAGATTTCAAGCTGCTGATTTATTTACCAAGTCTTTAATTGCTCCTTTGTTTGAGCAACTTAATTCCAAGTTGAACTTACATGATATACATATCAGTGCAACTTGAGGGTGGATGAACAATAGTTTTAAATTCTCACGATGTGACTTAACATGTATGCCTGTGAGACATTTTCTCCACTTTTTTATTTATTTTCCATGTGAAAGATTGAGTGGTGTAGCAGTTATTCTGTTATACGGTTAGTGGACTGAATTTTGTATATAATCGGTGATAAGTCGCCCTTAATGAAGAGAGAAAATATTGAAGGGACGCTTGGTT
>JANVCL010000005.1:5082179-5092632 GCA_026546855.1 Erythroxylum incrassatum | reverse complement strand
AGTGGACTAAATTTTGTATATAATCGGTGATAAGTCGCTCTTAATGAAGAGAGAAAATATTGAGGGGACGCTTGGTTCACAAATGATAAAAAAAATAAGAATAGAAATGAATATAATAAGGAATAAGAATGGAGTATAGCCAACAATAAATCACATTCCTCTGATAATCTAGAGGAATGAAGTATTGCTAAAAATGGGGGAATGAAAATATTACCTCTATTGATTCAAAACATGAGTTTTCATTCCATAACCATACATTTTTTCTCATTACCCCAAACAAGTACCCCTTCAATTTTTTATATTGCTTTGTTCGTTCATATACCACTTCGATTACCCTTACTCAAGAGTCCAGATCTTCTGTCCAATATTATGGTGTTTTATTGTGTCCAATAAATCTTAGTCATCCATTCATGTGGGACTCGCGTGGAGTCCGCAAAATAAATGGTTGCGATTTTATGAGACAGAATAAGACAGAGTAAAACTGGACAAAAAATTTAGACTCCTTAATCAGAGAGCTATAAGGACACTAGTAAATCAGTCTATTGGAAATATCCTCTGTACTAGGTCGGAGTAAAGTTGAGTACTCTTGAATCTTTACATAGACATGTCGTACTAAAAATAAAAAATAGAAACTAAAAAAAAGAGACGTAAAATCAAATATTGTTCATAAAATTTAGTATATTTTTTACGCTAAGATTTTCCTTGTAACAAAATCGTTCGCTTGGTGACGTGTTTCAAGAATGAACAATTTGTAACCGTTGTTTCTTTCTTTCTTTCTTTCTTTTTTTTTTTTGTCTGTTTTGTCGTGGGGCCGTAAAGATTTTCCATTTTCGCTTCTTCCTTGACAATGGCTTCTTCAAAGAGATGGGCTAGCAGTATATCTTTTGTTGCTTCTTTGTTACATTTCTTTATCATTATCCTCCAAGTCCCTCTCTTCAGGTAACATACGGTAACCTCTTTCCTAATTATTTGCACACTTGCAATCTCACAGGATCCACGAATATTTTGTTTTCTTCTTTACAATTTTCAGTTATGATCTTAAAGTTCCTTGCTTTTTAATCATATCATTGAAAAGGAAATTTCCCATTGCCCATTTCTTATTTTAAGAATTTCCCATTTCTGGTCATGCAATTTTTGTCATCTCGCTGTTGGCAATCAACCAAGATTTATCCTTTTCGAACAAAAATCAACCATAAAGGTTACATATCCTTCCTGTTTAATGAAGTTTGTCGAGGAGGAGGAGGCCAAAAAAAAAAAAAAAATCTGATAAGAAATGTAATGATGGGAAGTAATGGGATCTTTATCTGTTGGATGTTCTGAATTTAAGTTATATTGCAGGTAGGACTAATCAGTTTGATCATTAACTCACGAGTTTAATCTTGATCCTGTTTCAAGAGGAGTTACTGAGGATATGAACTGGGCTTAAAAGTAGAGCTTAGGCTCTTATATAGAATACCCTTCCTGTGGGGGGGTGATGAAGTCTTCTGTTCTTGGCTTTTAACCATTGTTTATTTAATTTCTTGATAGGGTACCTTGTAGAATTGGAACCTGTACATCCCCATTACAGTTAACAACCTCCCAGTTGATTGCAACAGAAGTCTTTCCTGCATTTTCTGTCAAGCTTCTTCTCTATCCTGGTGCTTTTGCACAAGCTTTCATCAAGAAATCAGCTTTACCAAGTTACAGTGAATTCTTGAAACAGTACAGCTTCAACATATTGAAGAAAGCCCCTTCAACCAGTGACCTCAATCACCTTGAGGTATCAAGAGCAGTCCATTTATAAGGAAATTGTTGCATCTCATAGCTGTGTGTTAATGCATGGATAATTGCTATAACTATCAGTTTGATTTTTAACTTAATTCCCTACCATCTGATAAACTGGTAGGGCCTAAGTTGGAAAGTTACATGTTTTCACAATGAAATTGGGTGGAAACAGGAAAGCAAAAGAATGTAACTGGACAACAGATACCTTATTTGAACAGTGAACTTCAATGAATATACATTTTAACCATGAAAATAAATATAGTTTTGACTTTCAATGCGTGCTTAATTTTTCTCTTGCATTCAATTAATTACTGATGACCTGTCTCCTACCAGATTCTTGCAGGAAGCTACTTATCTGTAGCAGGAGCAATATTAGGCCTTATAAGACCTGGAAGAATGAGCCTTTTTGGAGCACTTCTGATTTTTTGGGGCTTTATAAGAGAAGCCATTCTTAGAAAATCGGCTTTCCATCCTGTGAAAGCCATTCATTTCCCAGCAATGCTTATTACCACTCTATCTGCTTTCTTATCAATAAGACAGGATGTGAAAAAATTAGTCCGTATCTGCAAAGCTCATGGCATCACAAAATCTCTACAATCGAAAGAGAAATACAAGTGATTGGTTATGTTAGATATATCGTAGTTTTTAATAGAATGTTAACATGGTAGATTAGGTAGAATTTATCCATGAACCTGTAGAAATCTAAAAAAACCATAAGAATCTTTTCTTCTGACGGAGATGTTCTCAGAACCAATGATTGCTAAAGAACCCAGAATGATCAGAAACTGGGTTTACTGTGCTAAAGGTTTTTAGTATCCTCAGTTTTGCCTCCTGTTATATAGTTTGTTTCCAGGCTTTCATTCCATCATTAGCCTGTAAGATTTGTTTGTTTCCTTTCTATTTTCAGCATGAATCGGATCTATTACGAGCAACTCTGATTCACAACCAAGTAACCAATTTGGCAACAGCAATGCAGAACTGAGTAGACTTGGGGAAGCACTGAAGAAATCGTTATCAGAAATGTCATACCCAATGCGCCAGCAAAGAATTTGGAAGCAAGCCAATCAACTAGAGGGTCTTATGATATTCTGCCATTGCATACAACAGTAATAGAACTAAGCTTCTGTTTCGTGCTATTATATACTTACCATATAGAACAAGAACAGAACTAAGCTTTAGCTGCAGAATGTCACCTTAGAAATGAGATAGGTTAGGCAGGCCTCGATTCAATATAGAATTGGACCTCTTTGTCTACTATTGTGAACATTAAATGGAGTATATCTTTGTTACCAAAGGTCCTTTCTCCTTCAGATTCTTTTTTTTTTAAGAACTCCACCCACATTATGCCTTCATGACCTCCTGCTTTTCCTGTCATTGTCAACGACTTCCAAGATCTCCACTAGAACTTGGGTCATTGCTTTGAACAGTTAATCTAAAGTTTAGTTCTGTAATCACACATCACCACTCGATTGCCCACCAAGCTTAGTCCAAAATGGCGCACTTTCTGCTGATAGGCCACTACATCTTCTCACTCACAACAGTTTTGGCAATCAACATGATATCAACTTGGCGTACACTTTGGCAGAAATCTCACCTCAATTATCCTTCATTCTTCGACCTTGAGATCCTATGCTGCTGGTCGCAAGTCGAAATGAGCTTCATCTGCAGTCCATGTCTAGTGACACTATTGGAGTTCTTGATCATTTTCAGTGTTCATGTATTGACAAATTTGGTATGCTCTATTTCTGAAAAAAAAAAAAATCTAAGACCCACCTTTCATAAACGTTGGACAGAGTTCTTGCAGATATGCACGGATCAAGAATATGTGTTAATTCCTTAGATGAAAGTAAGAAAGTAGTTAATGGAAGATTGATTCAGAAACGGCATGGAAAATCATCAGGAACAGAGCAGATATGATTGCGATGTTAGTTTATACCCTTGCAGCCATTAAGTTGGTTGCATTTTAATGTATAACATTATTATCTTAATTAATAAAAGAATTATTTATCTTTACATATTATGTTAATTATATTTGATGTTTTAATACTATAGGTAAAATCTTTGAAATAATTACTGTATATTTAAAATTATGATGAGATCATAATTATGAAATTTAATTTGTATTTATGTATTATTCTCAAATTGTTTCTAGTTTTAGTTTCATCAAAATGAGATATTGATGAAACGGTAAAATTAATACACATTATGTTTGTCTTATAAAAAATTAACTGATCTCATAAATTAAGGTATGAAGATACTTAAACTAACGTGTGGGTATTTATAGGGAAAAAGTTTACTGAACTGACTCGATTATGAGGATCTCAAATAAAATATTACTTATATGTTTATGGATTTGATTGTTACGATGGTTGTATAATTGTTCTTTTTTTTTGACATTAATTGTTCAATAGGTTTGAGATTATCAAAGTATTTCATATGGGAAGTATTGTATTTCGATGCTAATTATGATATGTCCCATTTAGGATAGCTTAGTTTGTAGTACTTAGATATAGTATAAACCATATAAAAAAAGTTAAGTAGGTCAATAAAGGATTCATCACTTTAAAGTAATTAGAGAGAATGTTCTATTATTCTTGATTAGTAGTGGTTTAAAGAATAAACATAATTGGATTAAAAAAACTAGACACTATATCTATACTTTGTCCAATTTAAACATTAAATGAGAAAAGAATTAAATTATAAATCATAACCATGCTTGGACATGTTATGTCAAACAACTTTGACATTTCTGATATTTGAGTTATCATGACATATTGTTAGACGTCAATCTTGATCTATGATTATAAATTGTTTAATTGAAGAATTAAAGAAATATTAAAAAAATTTTAATTTATCTAATTCTATTTGTGAATTATACTTCTAATGTATAATCATTGTCAACATATTAAGAACCTAATGAGCCACACATAATGAGCAGTTTAAAAGAAAAAAATTAATTTTAATTAAGTTGGAATTAGTTGTAAAGTTTAAGAAACTTTAAAAATCAAATTTGAGATATTTGATTGTATTATATTATACTATATTAAATTATAATTAGATTTTTGACTTTAATTATAATTGAAATATTTGATTTTAATAAAAATTGAAAAACTAGCACTTAGTTGAGTGTTTTTTTAATGCTATGTAGATTCTGTTAGAGACTGGATACGTGAACATTTCGTAGTTGACACATCTGAAGAGTTTTAAAAAGATTTTAGTAAGAATTTGGAATCATCTATAATTTTTATTTTATAATTTGTATTTTTCAAATTATTTAATTATTGTGATCCAATCAAAACTAAAAATAATAATTTTTTGCTACGCCAGGATTCAACCACATTTGGTTTTCTAACATTTGTGTCATCATACGTTTATATTCGCAGGAGCACAGAAAGTTCTGGGAACAGGAAATCCTTACTTATGGATAATGGCTCACATTTCACAAACTGTCGACTTTATATAACCTTTAAACATGGATTACATTTTTCTTTCCTACAAACATTCCTAAAAGTTTCATTGTTGAAGTTGGTTCTTAGCAGTGAATGTGCAAGGCATGTAAGATTATGCATCAATTGAAGTTGGCAAAACAGGTCCATAATTAATTTCATATCTGTAGTTGCACTGGGCCATTCACAGGCACAAATAATTGTCCGATCAGCTCAGCTGTCTTGTTAGTATCAATGAAACTAAAACTTTTGCTTATTTCAATGATCTTAAGATAGTTCTTGTGGTGCCAAATTCTTGATCAACCAATAATGGAGGGACAACAATGTTGGATCTTTGTAAAGTTGGGTGACATTACAATTCTTCCAAGAAATGATAGCTGTTATTCTGCTAATCTGACTTGAGAAAATTTTCATATGTAAATGATCAAAAAATCAACTAAGCCAAAAATAAAGCATTGGGTCGCCCTTCTTTAGTGACAAGGTAATAGATATGGATAGCCATGAACTCTAGGAAGTGAAGTCTTGGAGTAAAGTATATATTCACAACAGTACATTCCATTATACTGATAAGTGTCTTATCAGATCTACAGTTTGAGAAGAAATGATGCAGCAATAAATTTTCAGAGTGCTAGAACAAGATAACCGGGTCAGTATTTTCTCTTATAAAAGGCGATTACAGACTGAAGTCTTTGGATGTATTGTAAGAATAGAATAGTCATATAAATCGATTGATTTCTTGCAGCTACACCTCCAGATAAGATAGGCATCAAATTAGGTGACAGATAACCAATCAGTGTCCAAGTGTCAAAGTTGCAATTCAGACGAGGAACCTAACAGACAGAAACGTGTTCCATTTTCATTGTTTTTGGTATCTGCTTTCAGTAATTTGCTTTTTCTGAATAGTTATAGTTATAAACCATGAACATGAAAGATGATGCAGCGTGAACTGTGAGGTAAATTACCAGGGTAAAGATTGTAAGATTCATTTTCACTTGTCAGGTTGATGTGTCATCACTGCGTGATTGATTGTCTTGAAACAAAAAGAAAATATATCCTGAAAGCTTTAGAGGTTTTTATATTTCTACTTAATGCTCCTATCACCATCACTTAGCTTTTTGTGCGAACTTGAAGGCCTATTGATCTTCAAGTTGGATTCTTTTTGTTTATTTCTTGAGTACCAGGAAGATTAGAGTTTCTGGGTTTTCATAGTTGGATTTTGTTTAAAACTCTGGAGGTAGTTTGTGATTGAAATTGAGATATATATATCTATATATATATATATACTTTACTTGGTGGCATATGATAGATCGGTTTTGGGGTAGAAGATGTTTGATGGGAGCTTGGCTATGTATTTGCACTCATTGAATTATCCATCTTATACATGCAATCAGGCAAATACACAGAAAATAGGATATAAAGTAAGATGGAATCCAATTCTTGCCATTCCACCATCATCAACCATCTTTCACACTGATAAGGATGGAAGATATTCGGAATCCGAGGAAGTTTCTCGTCCATTACTCAGTCAAGCAAATACAGTTGGAATCATAGGAGGAGTATCTGCTAAATCAACTCTCAGTTTCATGGAAAAACTACTCCAGTGGAGTTCTAAAGATGGGCAAGATTGCCTTCCTTTTATTATATGCTCTGATCCAGTCTTGAGTAAGGAACTTTCAGAGCATGAGAGAACTCAGTTTCCATATTCCAGCAGGCAAATTGAACGATCCAGGTTGGATCATACTTGGATAGTGGAGAATCTACGGAGTAAAAGATGTTATCTTGAGAAATCAGGAGCTCGCTGCATAGTCATTCCTTGTGACATTTCACATTCCTGGTACGATGAGATTTCTACAGGTTGCTCCGTTACTTTCCTTGACATGAGTGAGTGTGTTGCAAGAGAGCTAAAAGAAGCTAAGCTTAAGCCTCTAGAGGCTGGGAGTCCTCCGCGAATTGGTGTGCTTGGAACTGATGCAACATTGGCTGCAGGCTTCTATCAGGAAAATTTGCAGAACGAGGTTAGTTTCTTATCTGCAAGTCTTTTCAGATTTTCATTGCATTCTTGCTACTTTAGAAGCTAGCCAGTAATTGCAATGCTCTATTATTTTGGTGTAAGCAGGGACTGGCAGTTGTGTTGCCAGATAAAGCAACCATGGAACACACTGTACTTCCAGCAATTGGAGCATTAAACAGAAAGGACATGGAAGGTGCAAGAAATCTGCTGAGGATAGCACTCCAGGTTCTTCTTGTTAGAGCAGTAAGTACTGTCATACTTGCTTCTGATGAACTGAGGAATCTGCTGCCTGGGGATGATCCTCTTCTCAAAAAATGCATTGATCCAATGGATGCATTAGTGCGTTCAACCATCAGATGGGCGAAAACTGTTGAACAAGCTACTTGATTAATTTTCAGAATGTTGCTGCTACTCTCTTTGCTAGCCATTGGCTTGTTACAAATTGAAAACATTGCTTCTTTCTTTATTTCTACCCTCTAGTAGGAACCGAGCCGAAAATTTTTTATAAGTCTAAACCTGAACTTAAGCCTAATCATACTTCGATAAGCAAGGCTAACAGAACTTAAGCAAGCCGGCCTAAACCTGAATTTATTCAAGTCTTAAGCATATCTTAAAAGGTAAAACTCATTTGTTCAACCAAGCTTGATATTTTTTAACCCGAGTCGACACAAACCTATCTTGAACATGCCCGAATCAACCCATTAAAATTGCAAATTTCTCTTTTTTTTTTTAAATCACATGAAAATAAGAAGAAAGAGACAAGATGATTAAGCGTGACCATATAAACGCTAATGTTGTGAGTTGAGCATTCTTTTTGGACGAGCTAAAGATAGCCCTTTGAACGAACCCGAGCTTGATCCATTAACTTCGAACCAGACCTGACTCAAACTCAAGTATTTCTGTGATCCCTACTTTTATGCTCAATATTGTCATCATTCATTGGCAGATATATTTATTAGAACAATGTCAGATCAAATTGCACGAAAGCGCTCATGGAGTACCAAAAAGTAAATAAAGGGCTATCTTTAGCGCTTCTAAATGCTCTAAATATGTTTGAATGCAATAATGTTTGTGTGGCCTGCTCAGGAATTTAAGGGGAAAACAAATTTTCTGGCATATACATATCGTCTGATGACTTCTTGTGCTCCTATGCACCAAAATACCTAAAATGGTTATGATCGAGTTTGGAATCAAGCGTCAGCTCAAAATTACTATTAACCAAACTTGCAAAAATTTCTGTTCTCTGCATACAGATCTCAATCAAACAATATGCTAACTTCTGATGATCTTTGTAGAAGGGTTGGCATTTTGAACCTGAGATACGTAGTTACCGTATTCAGTGTTACCAATCCGAACCATCTACTGAAGCTTCTTTATCCCAGGGAATGATGGGAGGACCGCAATAAGAGCATCTCCGTACCCGACTGGTTCTGTGGAGTTAAAAGCACTATATGAGTAAAGAGTTAAAAACAACAGAAGAAGGGAAAGTGAATTTACCTCCATCCTCCCGCAATATTTTGATGACTTCTCCACCTACGTCGGACTGAATCAAAAAGACAGGAGAATAAGGACTTGCAAGGTAAGCAAATAGTTCAACGTGCACATCGGGATGGATAATAAGCCCGTGCCATGTCATGCAGCTCAAATCCCACATCACAAAAGTTTTATAGGATATATCAAATACAATGAGGAAGAGGAGTACCACTTCGAAGAGAATCTCAAACATCACATAGTCAACTTTAGCAAACAAATATAGATGAAACAAACCTCAATTGGTAGTTCACCTCCCAGCTGTTCAATGTAGCAAACAACTTGACCCTCCTTTATTACTTGTTTCTGTTAAGCAGAAGAAAGTTATCATCATAATTTGACAGAATTATTGTGATGGAAGCATTACGGAAAAGGGTGTGATCTAAACACAACGGATAAAGCAGAACAGATGAGCTGAAAACCATGTCATCCAATAATTCTTCGTGATGTAATTTGCGATAATAATGCAATCTTTCTAATCTCTCTTACACAGAAATCAGCAACAAGGAAAAAACTAAGAGCTAAACTTTAGAAGAAAAAATCGATATAAGAAAGAAGTCCTGTAAGTTTGGATTAAAGAAAAAATCTTTATCACAGCAAAAGGACACATTTTACTTGAACTGATTTCCTCTTAAACGGCAATGAAGTCAAGATTAAACCAGATATTGTTCATAAATATCAACAAATACATAAGGTTTAGGAGAATCCACAACTTCAATAAATGCTTAGCTTAGATCTGATCCCCAGTCTGAAGTGCTTTCAATGTACAAAGAAACAAAGAGAGTATTTTCTGTTCTTGGAAAAGTAATTACAAAGCAGCAAAAACACTAATTAGTCTAATTAGGAAGCAAAAAATAAGCAATTTGAGTATAATCACAACACAAAAATATTCATATGCCCCTTTCTTTCTTTTCAACAAATGAAGGCCTGCTTTGAATAGAGAATTTGCTTATTCAAAATGCTATAGTTGAAAGGAACGAAATAAAACTTTTAGTCATGCTTGTCATCCCTATAGAATTGCTTTCTTGGTGAAACGTCACGTAGAAAGCATCTCTAATTCCCTGAGGTCTGTAAAACAGAATTCTTAGCCAATGTTACCTCTTTGCATGCAGGGGGAGCGCGCTTTCCTTTTATAGTACGAGATCTCCTGAAAAACCCCACCTGCAGTATTGATGTTTTTAGAGTGATATACAATGCATAGAAGATGTTTAACTAGGTTACTTACCCTAGGAGACTGCAGTATCATTAAGCCTTCATCTGCAGCTCTATCCAGAAGTGACTGGATTCCTACCGCAGAAGGTTCTCGTTTGGTGATAGCTAGAGATGTTGAAGCTGACCCGTTTGAATCAGATGCTTTTTTAACACTTATACTGACAGCATCAGAAGAAGTAGTAGAAACATAAGCAGGAGCTAGCGATGGAGGTGGAGGTGGTAAAGGTGTACTTTTTTCCTTCAATTCCCGCATAACATAGAGCCGAAAACCACCAAGCTAATCAACATGGATCAAGATGAAGACAGAAGTGTAAATAAAAAGAAATATAGATGCAGAAAAGAGTAAGTTTCCAATTTAAAGGACGATAAAGTAAATAGTCCAATAATCTGCTAATCAATAGACAAAGACGGATGCAACTAGTTAAGATTGCTTACTTTCAGTTCAAATTCTGCAATTGAAGTAGCATCACAAACTTGTGTCACTAGAGAT
>JANVCL010000005.1:5071163-5081764 GCA_026546855.1 Erythroxylum incrassatum | reverse complement strand
CATTCAAGGGACTATCACCAAAAGAGCCAACCTTTGGCTCCTTGAAGAAGGAACTTTAGTCATGACAATAGTCAACACATACGGGTATGCATTCAAAACCCAATGCCAAAAAACAGCATAGAACAGGATATGCAAACCTAATATAGCATGAGACATACATCTCAAGAAAGAAGAGGCACAAAAAATGTTACTGAAATGTATGAGCATTTATAGGCAGATCAGTAGCAACTGAATTTTGAAGTTATGTGTTCAATAAAAATCATCTAGATGTTTGTGAATTACCCCCAAAAAAAAATCATCTATATGTAAGATAAGAAAAAAAATGCATCAAAGCCACCTTCAAAAATATAATGGAGAGATACCTCGGACGAATTTGGAATAAGTTGGCTAACGAAACCAGATGATTGGGAATCTTCGGGGCATTCCACTCTATTCGAGGCTGCAAATTAAAGGACGTGGAAAAACGGCAATACGGTATAAGAAACACAACATGTCAACCAATAAAAACTCCATTTGAACATTTTGAATTAGTATTAGAGATCAAACTATTGCCTTATTTAACTGACACCAATAGACAGTTTATAAGATTGTAGTGGAAAAGCCTGTAATAGATTATGAACTGCGCTCTCAAATATGATGTCTGAGTTCCTCCCAAAATTTGCTGACCTTGATCAAGAAAAGTCTGGTAACTAAACTTATTAAAAACTTCAAATAAATCATTGTTACGAGCAGTTTCAAGGCGTTAAAGTTTCCAGGAACCATGAGTGAATCTGGATTCATCAAAAATTGCAATTTGAGAAATGAAAGGTGCATTGTAGTTTGTATGGTCCTAATCAGAAATTCATGTCCAAGAAACAAATATCTGGGAACCTCAACATCAATAAAGATATTTTATCCTTAAATCTGTTTTTGACAATAAAATTAATGTATCATACAATTGACTATACGTGACAGTAATGAGTAACTAATATATCGACAGAAGAACTTACACTCTGTCTCTGAAGGCAAGCCACGACACACATTGTAGGCTTTCTTCTTATCATGTGAAATGGCCAAACCTGCACATTGCAGTTGTTTCCTCCCCATTGATGTTCTTGAGCCACAACGTTGATGTAGAGCATTGACATTCACTCGCCCAAATTCCAACTTTGTCAGTTTAAGATGAGAATTTCCTAGGTTACCTGTAAAGTCCAAGCCAGAAGAAAAGAAAGGTCTATAGTTTACTTTCAGGAAAAGATAAGGTAAAAGGTCAATACAAAGCACCTTGATTGCAGGAGGGCATTAGTTTAATTAGTTTTATCCAGCTAAAAGCAGGAGGAGAAAGGCAAACAATGATCTGAAGATTTATGTAGGCAATTGAACATGTGAAATTAAGCTTTAAATCTGAATGTTTTACTGAGAGAACCATTTAACTTCATGCCACACAAGCAACCAACTTCAACCTAACTTTGAGCTTTTACTTCTGTTACCTAGAAAAAATTCAATAAAAACTTAATGGAGAAATCAGATGAAGCTTTCTTAGCTGTTTCCAACGATTGACAACAAATTAAACAAGAACATTGGCGAAGCCAACATTAACATATATTACATCCACGGTAACGTAACAGTTTGAATTTCAAACCAGGAAAGGCATTACAATTGTGAAATAAAATTAATAAACAAAACCTAAAAACCTGAATCTCGAATTTCACCTAACAACTATATGCATTCACCAACCATGCTCACACGTGCAAAGGTGGGAACTTTATCACATGCCAACAATTAAAAGCACCCAGCACATATAAACTCAACAATCCAATTCAACATACAAAAGGAAATATAAAGAGAGATGGACTCACAAGAAGCCATTGAACCTCTGGAAACAAGAGAGAATACAGAAAAGTACAGAGGAATCCAGAACCACCGAAACCCAGTTCAAATCCAATCTTAAAAATGAATTTATGCTAATTGGCACCCTGAAAAATTACTGAATTCCCATTTAGCACTTATATAAGAGACACATTAGAGAGATGGAGAGACAGCAGCCAGCGACCATTCACTCCCAAAATTGGATAGAAGAGAGTGAATACGCAAACAATTCTCAGTCACTTGACCGCTATGAGTTTCACTTGCATTTGGGTCCCACTTCACTTTCCCCTTTTTGTTGAAAGTCAGAATTCTGTCAAAGCATACTTTCTCAAACAATCAGAATTATATATAAAAAAAAGGAATAAAGATGAAAAGTGATAATAAGGATTAAATTATTTCTTATGCATGTTTGAAATTGTATTTAATAAAGTTAATAATTATTTTAATATTTAGTATTAAAAATTAAAAATAATAATGAAAATTCTTATTCATATTTAATTATTATACTATATTTTATAAACAAATAATTAAAGTTTTTAAATTTATAAATAAATAATTAAAAACTTTTAATGATTTATAAATTTATTAATTTTTAAATAATTATCAATAATTTTTATAATAAAAATAAACATTTGGCAACTAAGAATGAGTGCTTGGGAATGAATATATAACTTATATTCTTTAATTTTTGTTTTTCTAATTGTTAGTAATGGATAAGATAAGTATTGAATTTTTATTCTCAAGTAGGTGTGAGTATAACCTATAATCAAACATTAGGAATAAAAAATGTGAGCAAACATAACTTCTTCTTTTTTTGTCTCTTTTTCTTAGTTTATGGGTATATATTTTTTAAGTCATTTATAAACTTGGTCGATTTTTCAATAAATTAAATATTTTTATATAAATAAGTTATTAAAATAAATTAAATTAAAAATTACTTAATTCATAATAATTATGATCAAATGAGATAATTTGATTCGATTTTTAAAATATTGTTTTTCCCAATTAACCATTTTATGATATTTTATTAAGTTGATTTCATCTAACTTAGTATTAGTAATACCCTCAATTAGAAAGTGTATGTAGTCTATGAAGAGTATCTATATGTCTTACAAAAAATAATGAATATTATCTTGTGCATGTTTCTAAAGGCATTAATAGAGAATTAAGCACACCCTTTTTATGTAATTGTAATTAAGTTGATGCCTCTCTTTTTTTTTTAAAAGAAGAAGATAATGAAACAGAGATATGTTTATGCATGGCATCAGAATAAAGATCATTATGGGTGAATGGTCTCAAGTCAAATCCATTAAGTTTGAAGCCCTAATTAGACAGTTCAGCCCATCTAAAGAGTCTAAAAGTGACATTGTCATAGTAAGAAGTAAGAACTAATAACATGTTTGGTTTAATTGAATACATTTTTTATTTTTGGTTTATTCTTAAAATTTAATTATTTTTTTGTTTGATTAGGCTAAAATACATAAATACACATAATACTAATTCTAAGATTAGATATTCCTTAAGTTTAAGCATTAGCTAATAACCATCTTCACGTGTCATTAGCTATTCCAAGAATAAAGTCATTTGTTCATGACTTTTTATCTTTCACTTCATCCCGTGTTTCTTTTTCATTTTCACCTTCTTCCAGAAAATTAATAAAATTAATAACAAGAAGAATAACAATAAGTAAAAAATTAATAACTATTATTAATTATAATAAGAATAATAAAATTAATAATAAATTGATACTAATAATAAGAAAATTAACAACAATAATAATAATAAGGATAAAGATATTTTGATCTTTTTATTAGTTATTCTTTTGTCATTCCAAGTTTATACAAACCAAACATTGGCATAAAAATTATTTAACAGTAAACTAAACAAAGTAATACCTATTTTATTATATTCCTCATCTTTTATATTCTTAAGAATAATTATTATATTCCTTATCTATTCCAACTGTTAAGCTAGATAGGCCTTAAAAAGTGTAAATATTTTTTTTGATAAATAAAAAAGTATAAATATTACTGACTTTGGATTGTAAGTTTGGACAATAAGGAAACATAAATTGGGTATTTAAAGTGAAAGCTTATCATTTTGAAGTATAAAGATCAAATCATCAATAAATTGGGTATTTAAAGTGAAAGCTTATCGTTTTGAAGTATAAAGATCAAATCAGTATTAAATTGGGTATGGTTTCAATGAAACGGTAATGCATGTGTTGATGGAGTGTCTATTTGTTGTTAATATATGGAGACTTGCTGGATTTACTATTATTTTGTTTCCTGTTAATTCATTTATGGACTGGTGTGGACAAATTTGGCTAAGAATGTCTAATGTACAAGCTGGTGCTGTGTTAATGTTGCTATGAGCTATTTGGACTTTTCGAAATCAAGTGGTATGGTAGGGAAAGAGGTGTAATGCGTGGTTTGTAATTCATATGGCTAAAAATTATTTTGATGAATGGTATGCTGCTAATATTCGACTTGTACCTGCTGCTAACTCTCGGGCACTTCATCAATGGAAGCCACCACCTACAGGTTTTTTGAAAATCAATGTAGATGCCTCAATAGGAACAAGTACTGGCTATGTGGGTATTGGAGCAGTGGTTCATGGAGCGAATAGAGGTTTTCTTGTTGCTAAAGCTTGGCGTGTGGTGGGATTCTTTTCAACTAAGGCAACCGAGGCAGTAGCGATTCGAGAGGTGTTGAGCTGGATAAAAGCACGTCAATGGAGAAATGTGGTTGTAGAATCAGATGCAAAGTTAGTGGTTCACGCCATTGAGAATCCTTCAGCTACGGATGTTTGGTCTCCTTATTCAAAATTGTATCTCTCTCATTAGTGAATTAGAGTCAATATCTTGTTGTTTTGCTTATAGGTCTGTGAATATAGCCGCATATACTGTTACTGTGGGTGCTCATTCTGAGTTAGGCTTAGGAGAGTGGTTTGATATACCACCTCCTGCTATTATGAATATTGTTTGATTATTAATAAATTTCACAACTTATTCTTCAAAGAAAAATAAAGATCAAATTTTATGAGAAATTAGATCATGTTAAAATAAGTTCAAATGAAAATTAAAGAATGTTAAGTTAAAAAAATGTAAAAATAATATAATATGAATTTTATTTTTATAAATAACTTATTAAGTTTTCATTTAAGGGTTTGTGCAGAGTTGGTGTTATATTTTTAACCCAATGCATTGCATTATCATAATAATTGAATCTTATCAAAATCCACAGGCATGCTTTTGCAACCTTGTTATTCGTTGCTGAGATTTTCATCCTCCTTTATGTTGGTATGGATGCCTTGGACATCGAGAAATGGAGATTTGTGAGTGATAGGTATTATTTCAATTAACCATTTATGATGATCTTATTCTTTCAACTCCACTCGGTTCTCCCAGTAAACTCAATGCTTTTGCTTGGCGTCACTTGTTGAAGTCCTAAAACATCAGGTGTAGTGAGCTCAATATCCTTTTAGCTCTGATTTTACTTGGAAGAGCAGCTTGTGTTTTCCCCTTATCCTTTTAGCTCTAGCTTTCTTGTATAGTGTATACACATGGAAATGTGATTTAACTTGCATATTAACTATACTTTGCAAACGAGGTACAACTAAATGCAAATAAACCCTCTCAAACATCCAACTGTCTATCAGATACAGCTCCAACAAAATGGCATTGAACTTTCAAAACATGATTTTGATGCACTATCAGTCGGTAATTCTGGTAGAGACACTGTCAATACTAACTATAAGCAGAATCTGGACTAAAAACATTTGAATTTTATCGATAATTAAACCGTAACATTTAATGATGGTCCTAGAGTTGTGTTAGTAAATTTCTTGACCAATTTGAGGCATTTACTACTTGGAATGCATTCGGCGCTTGTTGTTATGTCACTTACTTGGGTGAGCACTAGTCATTGCGTATCCTAATAATGAATGTTTCAAACAAGTGTATGCATTATCCAAAAACGTTTTCAGTATAGAAATGATCCATCTTTCTAATGATTATTTCGATGAATATCATTCTCTTATGTATTTATGCAACTCTTGGTTTCATTGAAAATTTGAAGCTATTCTGGTTCTCTTTTTTTCTTTTTAACACTGATTAGATGGGAAGGGAAGTGTATCATGGAGATCCAACAAGAAGCTCGACTGAAGTGAAATTATATGATCGTGGTGTCAAAGAAGGTGCTTTTACTGTTAATTACGTAAGAACTCGATTTTTTATTTTCAGTTTTTTATTACAAATCTCAATTAAATAAGTTTTTTTAATTTTAATATTAAAAATTTCGACCAAATAAGTTTTTAATTATCTTTTAATGAAAAAACAAAAAACAGAAACTAAAGACATATTCAATAGAAAAATAGAAGTGTAATCAAACGGACTCTTAGTTTAACAAATAATATATGTCAATTAGGAAATTTTAGATTAATTATTTAGTGTATTTTATATGCTTAACTGTGTTTATATTAACCATTTGCATAATCCATATATCTTAATTTTGAGAAGAATTGTACAAAAATTAATTAAGTATAATGAAAATTTTGTATTTAACAATATACCACTTTATTCAAGTAAATAGTATGCGTGGGGAGTTTGTAAAATTGAACTTGAGAAAATTATTAAATAAAAGAGTTATTAATGATTTTTATTATTTAAGAATTATTGAAAATATTATATTACTAAATGCACTAGTCTTACTTCATTAGTGAGACTGAAACTATTAAACCTTGTCAATGATGGAGCTATGTGGGGGCTCATGGTGCACTGACCCCAACATTTTAAAAAATTAAATGTTTTGATTTGTAATATATATATAAGAATAGAGTTATTTGGAGCTCATTGATATACTAAGTCCCTAAGATTTAATAAATTAAATATTTGAACCCTCCTATTTGAAATTTATGGCTCCGTCACTAAACCTTGTCAATTGATGAAAGTATTAAAGGAGTCACAATGAATCTGCTTTTTGGTTAGCTCAAATATAGTTAATTATCTTTTAAGCAAGAACATAGAAATGAGCAATGGTCCAAGTGAATTAATGTCTCTATCACAGGTACGTAGGAGTGCTCACTTGTAACTCTTTGCTTCATCAAACCCGACTTAAAAGGATTCTTACAAATCCACTTTATAAGGACAACTTTGTCACCTATCACCTCTTCTTTCCTATCACAAAAACTTCTTAATCAAGTACAGTTAAAGTTGAGTTTATTGATAATATTATGCTTTTCATGAGATAACATACACTAAACCAACGAAGCACTTATTCATCATGCAACTACATAGCAATCAAATTGTTAATTAATTACTTGAGAGAATTCTTAATCCAATCCTCAAAATATATATGGAAATGCAATTTTTAGTTTTACATACTAATCAGTTGTTTTCTCTTTATAATTTTTTTCGATCTTTTATAATAAGAGTACCTATGATCTGATTTGGTTTGTAATTACCAATTTAACAAATTTAAAAGGCTTCAAATATAATAGCATCGGAGATGATAATGTGTAAGTGTAGTATGGCTATAATCTTACATAAACTAATGCTCTTCCTTAGAAAAAAACAAAACAAAAGCACAAGAATCTTTGGATAAAGCCTAGCACAAACTCGTAAAGCAATATTGTTAGAGGAGAGACATCAATGATTGCCTTCCCTACCTTTGAAAGATACATGTTATGTCAATAAAGAGAATCCAATGCTATTGAAAACTATTGTTTGACAATAGTTTATATATACACACATACATGTTTCAATCTTTCTCTAATGAGGATTAGTTGAAAGAATTGAGTGGTGAATGTTATATTTTTAGGTTCTCAATTAATTACTATCTCCCACCTATAATATCTTATGAACAAAAGAAAAGATACATATATATACATTAAGCAGGAGTTGAAGAATTTCATATTGCATGTACATATTGAAATGATAATTTGAGGGATATAATTACTCCCCTTGAAAGGAAAAAAATAAATAAAAAAATCATACGCGTATATACTGCTAAAAATAGTAGACATTTTTTAAAGTTTATTAGAAAATTATATGAAAGTAAATAAAATATCTCTTTGATTCTCAAAAGCATAACTTTATGAAAAAAATAAAAAGATTTAATTATTCATACTTTATCACTTTAAAGGTTGAGGTGTTCCTTTTGACAAAGCTAATTTAACAACTAAGGACAATAGAAGAGAGTAGCAATTCTTCTTATTAAAACTTTCATTTGGAATACAAAGATTTACATGTAATTCAGGTTCTCTTCTGAAATTAAGCATTCAAATGTTTCTAAGTATCTTAATTTTGTTTAGTGTACGGTTAATTATCTTAATTTAATTGTATATAATTAATTATCTCTTAATTCTTGATTAAATTTGTAAAATATTTTGAATATGCTATTTAAAAAATTATTTTTTGTGATTTTCATTTCACAAATATAAAATTTTGATTATAGCTCTTATTCCATTCTTTTTTATACACATTATACATACACAATCAACATACTTATGTAAAAATAACTTGAATATGCCATTTAAAAAGATTATTTTTTGGTTTTTGTTTCATAAACATGTATTTTAATTATAATTGTTATTCCATTCTCTTTTATACACATTAATAACAACAAAGTTAAAGTGACGAGAATATCGAGAGAGAAAGTATGGATATCTAAACGGTCATTTCAGTCAAACAATAACGAGAAATTGAGAATATTCCTTTAAGAAAACCATGCAGCATACAATAATTAAAGTCTTCCCTGAAGAAACTTAAAAGAGAAAGCCTGAAATCTCTTCTTCTTCTTCTTCTTGTTTTTTTTTTTTTGCCCTTTCGTTGGCTACATTATAGGAAGACTTCCAATATTGAAGCCCAACAAAATGCCAAAAGGGGTTTTTATAGCCTAACGGGAACATGGATTCTAACCATGTTTCACCTCAAGAACGCTATGTAGCAAATGCAAATAAATGAAGAAAAAGTAGTAATCCATCATATCATATTCTTTAATTTAATGTTGTTGCACTGGTACTGCTATGCCTGCCAAAGAAAAAGAACAAGAAAACCATTATCATATGATATTCAAATGGAGTACAAAGCAGTGATATTCAGAGATGATGCCTGAAAATGCATGGAGTAGTAGACAAGATGATGTCTAGTATGAAGTTCTGCCGCTCAGCTCCCTTGGAGCATTGCATTTGAAGCACTCCGTTCTGCTAGCAAAGTTGTGCTCATTGCATCCCCACCTGTGGAAAATAAAGTTTTCATTTGCAGATTGCGAGCGATTATGTGGTTTCGAATCAATCATAAAATTCTTATGCATTTTCCAGTGTTCTATTCCGAAGAATCAGTAAACTGTCACTAAATATTTATCAGTAACCTGATAATTGTATGCTCACGTTAAAGAAGCAAGTTTAGAACTTGTCACATACCTGGTACAAATCCAATCTCCAGATTTCCATCCAGATCGATTCCCACCACTGCTTCTCGAGAGAAGAATGTCAGAATCAAAGCCTCCAACGCAATCATTATCTTTGTAAACACCACACTTGAAGCAGCTTGACCGACTGGCGAAGTTATGAGCTCCACAGTTGGGGGCGGTGCAGTACCAGTCACCAGGGCGGACGTCCGACCCCACGAACCCGAAAGACGTTCCACTCCTACCACCAAAGCCGCTGAAGTCACCTCCGGTCCTGGAGTCACCGCAACGTTGGCATGAGTCACGCCTCTGAAAGTTCAGGTGCTGGCATGACCTACAGTTCCAATCTCCAGGTCTGCTCATTCTAGCTAGTCTCTGCAAAGACAATAACAACAACAACAACATCAGTTGTTACCATCAATCTTCATCTTAGCATTGAAGAATCAAGGTTTAGCTAAAACTTTTTTTGGGAAACAAGAACATCGAAACGGCTAGTAGTTGTGTATTGAACTTAAATCATAGTTAAGAACCAACCTTTGAGGATGTGAAACGGTTCAGAGAAAGAAAACAAAAGAAGGGATATTGAAGATGAAGCTAAATAAACAAGAATGGAGAAGACGGAGGAGATGGTGTGGGGTGATATAGGAGTGATGCAGGCTTGTTTATATACATGTTCAGTCCACAGAGAAACAGAAAAAAGGGGAATAAATGGAAGGCCGTGTAATACGTACGTACTTTTTTTTGTTCTTGCTATATCTTGATAAATGTGGAAAATTGGAAAAAAAAAACTTAAAAGTGGGAAAAAAGAGCTAAAGTTAAAATTATTCCAGCTAGGATTCCAATATACATCTCCTTGATTTGGATTGTAGCAGAACTTCTTTCTCTTTAGGGTTTCTTGACGTGAAAATTAAGATATGCATGCACAAATTTACTTGCACTCAATTGGGTATCACTATGAGTTTGCATTACTACTGCATGCCTCTACTTTTAAAAGCTGTGCAAAATCATTACTACTACTCATTATGCATGTCTTGCTCATCATCTTATCTTATTTGCATGGTGCCCTTTTCATTTTTTCTTCTTTCTTTTTTAATTGTCATGTGCTTATTTTCTATGGATTGATTTTTGTAAATTTAAAAGTTTTTATTTATCTCATTATAAAAATTCAATATACCTAATGCCCAAGGCTCTCCGTTTTGTGATAATCTAGAGAGAGTTGATATTTAATTATTATATTCGTTCGCTCTCGTTATAATTTGTTAGTTTTTTATTTATTAATAATTCTATTTGTTAAGTGATCGTTTCATCACAATAGCTTAAGCTGTTGTGTGAGGTCAACCTAAT
>JANVCL010000005.1:5056557-5071063 GCA_026546855.1 Erythroxylum incrassatum | reverse complement strand
TCTTATTTGCATGGTGCCCTTTTCATCTTTTCTTCTTTCTTTTTTAATTGTCATGTGCTTATTTTCTATTGATTGATTTTTGTAAATTTAAAAGTTTTTATTTATCTCATTATAAAAATTCAATATACCTAGTGCCCATGGCTCTCCGTGTTGTGAGAATCTAGAGAGAGTTGATATTTAATTATCATATTCGTTCGCTCTCGTTATAATTTGTTAGTTTTTTATTTATTAATAATTCTATTTGTTAAGTGATCATTTCACCACAATAACTTAAGTTGTTGTGTAAGGTCAACTTAATTGGTTTTATATATTCACTAACGCATCCCTTAAGCGAAAGCCCTTTGGGATTGAAATTTGCACATACTCACTTTACCTGATCCTGAATAATAGATGGACGGTAGAATTTGAACTCACAACCACTTGGTTACAAAGACTCTGATACTATATTAAGTGATCGTTTCAACACAATAACTTAAACTGTTGTGTGAAACCAACCTAATTGATTTTATATATTCACTAACACTATTGACCTTGTACTTTTTGAGTGAATAATAGATTAAAAAAATAATGAAATACATGAAGATAGGGAAGATTATATGATAATTAAATAATGTTAAAAATAAATAATAAAATTTAAAATATAAGCATTGAAATTAAAAGGAAGGTTGAATTACAAAAGATTTACAAATATCTAACCCTATTTTTAAACTTTTGAATGATATTCATATTATAATTCAAATAATCAAATTTGTAAAATGCCTTGAACTTGATAGTCAAATTAAATGAAATAGATAATTAATTTCAATATGGTGTTGAGTATATAATTGTTACACTATTACAATGGAATCTACTGTCAAATCAAGGATTTTCCTCATGCACATGTCAAAGGTTGAGATTGCCCGTCAAACTTAACCAACATGAGGTTCAGTTCTTGTAACTTAGAACCAACAATAAGGATCCCACACAAAGGAAGGTGGATAGATCTTGTCTGCCTACAAGCGTAACATGTTCAATCCGCTGAAAAGAGTCAAGCATAAACCCTAGAAAAACCCTTTTGACCATAGGATATGATGACATTAAGAGACTCTTAATGTTCTTAGGCAGCAAGGAATCAAACAAGGTATATTGTCTTGCTGTAGGATGGAGCACTTTATGCAATAAATTCTTAAACTCTTCAACAATATACAATTAAAGCTTAAAGCAAGCCCACTTGAAATCTCCATGGTATCCATGAGAGGTCATGTCTCCTTCACACAATAGCTTTGAGCATGGTCAAACTAAAAGAAAGTGCATGGATAAATTGTTGCTGCTTTGCAGTTTTGAATTCCCTTTTCTCGTACTTTAGTTCCCTGGAATGATGCTTCCAGGATGAGAATATTACCATCTGATTCTTTTAACAATATTTAAGCTATATACACATATAGTTGGATCAATTCCAGTGTTTAGAATCCAAGAAAAGAAAGGAAAATTTACTATATGTGGTTTTTGATTTGAATTCCATAATTATTTCTTAGGCTTGAAAGTATACGCATGGTCAATAATATACAACACTAATAAGTACACATCTTCAATATTTTCTCAACTTTTGTTGTCTTAACACTTTCTATACTACTATCTTTCTAACAATAACCAACAGGCAAGAAGAAGTAGAGATATGATATACATACTTGAGAATTGAGATAGAATATCAAAGCAAACACAAGAAGAAAAGCAAAAGAAGACAAGATAAAAGAGAAAGGTACAAATGGCGGGTTTCAATAAAGACAGTTGAAGCTGGAAATGATGGAATAGCAAGTCTTGGAGGTCTCATTTTGACCACCTTTAACCCCTTTTCTTTCTTCCTTTTCTGCGGCTGCTATTCCAATTTTTGCTCTTTCTCTATAAAATCTCCACCACCTTTAGTTTCTTTCTCTTTCACTAAGGCGTACATTGACATAGAAATGATAACACATTGCATACATAATACACCAAGACCTGGCCTCCATTCTCTTGGAGAAGGGTAAAGGGAAGAGAATTGGCAAACTGTAAAGAAGGAAGTAGTGTGTTGTGTTGGAGAAAAATAAAGAGAAGTGGTGCTGATTCGATTCTCTCATTGGGAAACACGCCCATGGCCATGCATGACCACGACCAACTTCATATTATTATTCTTTCCCTTTTTTCTTTCTCGTCCCTCACCATCTTTTCTTTTTGCTCTCTCTATTGTTGCGTGCGCGTGTGTTTTAGGTCACCTTTCACTTTTTTCTGTTCTTTTTCTCCTTCATTCACCTCGTGTTGTAGTTTCTTATGTCATGTTACTAACGTGAATATGATGGTAATTTCTTACAAGTTACTGTGGCAACTACAACTATTGTAGGGCTATACTTAGTATATAGTTGAATATCTGGCCAATCCTGAACAGGATTCGCAAAACCAAAGATCAGTACTCGACTAGAACTTAAAAGAAATTAAAGCTACCAAATCCTAAGCGCGGAATGGTATCTTTTTTTTTTAAGGGAAACAAACTAAGAAAATTACAGGTCGAAACACGGAACTAGAACCCGGACATATCCGTAAAAAGAATATGATGGCACCCGATAGGTGTAGTAGGTAAATAATGGACACCTACAAAAAAGTGGCCTGCATGATTTGCGAGCCATTTAGCACAACGATTGCCCTCTCGGTAGATATGACGATGTACAACAGTCCAATTACGAATAAATAACTCGTGAATACCCATAATGATAGGGTTGAGCACCCGAGAGCGACTATCGGAGGAGGACAAGAGAGTCACCACTGTTGTAGAATCGACTTTCAGCTCAACCCGGCGAAATCCGAGATTCCAAGCAAGAATAAGGCCTAAAAAAACTCCCCAAAGTTTCGCTGTTAGTACTGAACACCATCCGAGATTGTGCGTGAATCCGCCAATCCAGCTGCCTTCACTATCCCGTAACAGTCCACCTGCTGAAACTAAGAGTACGGAAGATTTGCAAACTCCATCTGTGTTTAATTTAACCCACCCAACTAAAGAAGAGGTCCACCTGACGAGTTTGTCTGGCCGAGGGCGAGTTGTTCAGACTTCTGTTTCTGTTCTTATGGACGAAGCTGAGCATAGGACTGTATTACTCATGGACCAGCTTTCACTCATATGTTTAATATTTGATATTAAATATTAAAAATGATAATAAATCTTCCATATGATTATTGCATGACTTATTTTGTAAAAAAACAATTAAAATATTTTTATTTTATAAATAATAATAATCAACAAGTTATTAACTTTTAAATAATTACAAATAATTTTTATAATAAAATAAAAACTTGGTATAACATGAATAAAATAAAATAAATATAAAATAGTAATATATAATTATAATAAATAATAATAATATGATGATAAGAACCAAAATATTCTAATATTATCTTCACAATATTCCAACATAAGATTCTTAACATTAAGAAAATTACGATTTTAACTTCTCCATCTATCAAAGATTCAAAATAATATTATTAAATAAAATGATATTATAATTGTTATAATTTTATTGAAATAATATTACTTTGTTTGATTATACCAAAACGACATCACATTGCAAGCTTAACTTTACCCGATTCAAGCCTTTCCGGCTTGACTGGTTCGAGCCAAAACTACCAAGCCTACTCAGGTATGATGCGCTTCAGGATACTTAACATGTTAAAAAATGAACATAAAAGGGTATCATAGCAAAAGTGAAAACTCAAATGCTGCCTGAACTCAACTCTTTCATAAATAATGAACTGAAATTCGCAGAGTTGATGATTAACTGCAGAAGTAAAAAAGATGAGGAAACCTGTAACAGGAATTCCATGCTCTACAAAAAAGCTCACAACAGAACATGTCAACAAAAACAGGACTATAGTACTCGGAGTAGATACACACGATCCAACTTGATATTGCCATCATAAGTGGTCTTGATCCTTCCAGAATTCCATTCTTGGCATATGTCATACCAAAAGGCAACTGGGTTTCAAAAGTGTCACCTCTTAGAGCAGATTGGATCATATGGCAAGAACCGGCAATCTTAAGGATTAACACCCTCTGCTTCAGATTTCCAAAGAAAATCATATGTTTGCATTGGTATAATTATTTAAGTACCAAGCGAAAGAGGAAAATGATTTTCTACCACAACTCGTATTGGAAACTCTCAACACTTTTAACACTGTATATTACTTACTAGATGAAGGGAGAAGCCTCGGAAACAGATTTATATTAAGATCCTAATCTGCCTCTGCCACCAGAACCAGAAACAGTCCTCATGCCCATGGATTCGGAACCATGAAGGTCCCTCTGACTTGGTGAAGAACTTCCTCGTGTCCAGTGAGCCACACCTTGACGGGGAGATCTGGAACTCGGCTCACTGCCTCTAACTGCCTCAGTCTCCAAAAACTTGGCTTCGTTACTCAGCATTGCTAACTGTCCCAGTACATGCGGATCGCACAAGAAACACTACTTAGGTTTCGGAAACATAAAAGTATGATTATTCGATAAATCAACAATGGATGCAAGTTACATCAATTCTTTTGTGCCAACAGCTGAAGAGGGCTGTTTCAAGTATTTAAAAAGATCAACTTTCAACTCTTAGCAAATATGTCACAACATCAACTAGCTGGAAAGTGTGACAAGATCGTAAAAAAGGCATTTGAAACGTGCAGAACATATGCTCCCATATAAATTAAAAGCCCAGTGGTTGTGAAGCTTAGGCATATATATGCCTAAGTTCCATGGTAATATCTATTATCTACCAAATGCTAAAAATAAAAGAGAATCTTGAAGCCGAAAACCCAAGAATGGTGCCACAAGATTAGTCCTAGAATTCACAGTTTATCCCTCAAAAGGAATCTCGCAATAAAAGGTAGATCTCAGGCCTAAATCCTGCAACTTCTTAATTACAAGGTGAAAATACAAACACCGTTAGTTTCACCAAACAGCATCATGTTCAAACAAATAAATGTTCCATTGAAGAAACAGCATATTTAGTTCTGGTCTATACCCGAAATTCGTTCTCCCTCAAGCGATCCTGGAGTGCATTTATGGCAGGACTTAAACTGCATGCATTTGAGAAAAGCATAAAAACAACCTAAAAGAAAGATGGAGAACTAGAAATTGAAAAATGATGGTTAATTGTTCCTAACCAGTATTCCATCAATTTGCACATGGAAGCCTGATACGTAGCAGTGTGATGAATGAAAGTAAGCGGATGTACTTTCCCGTCCCTAAGTAACATGCCAGCAAATTAGTGAAAGTTCAACAGACCAAGTATAAAATGAGAGTTAAAAACAAGTTGCCGCTATCGTAAGTAAAACCTTATATTTTGCAACACAGCTTGGTTATATGCTCCTCGCTCTTCTTCATATAAAACTCGTTGCAAATCAGTAAATGATGCCAGTGGTGAATCAAGCTTAAGCAATGACGAAGTTGGCAAAACATGGAGAGGAATTTCTTTCCTAATGTATTCTGCACCACTGTTGGCAAAAATTAAACAAGCAATGACAAGAAAGGCTAATTGACTTCTACTGACTTTTGAAAGGGTAATGCATTATTATGTGTGGATAGAAAACGGTAATAAACTTAACACAAGGAAAGATAGAAAGGAAGCCAAGTTACCATACATACTCATATATACCTCATGTCCAAATTAGAGCGATGCATAGCTTCTTGCATGCTTTCGGACATGTCCATGGGGTCCATATCAACAATTGTGCTATCTGTATTACTAGTAAGATAATTTCCTCCAGCATTCTCTCTTCCAACAAAGTTTGCATCAGCATTGGCGAAGAAATTTCCCAATTCTGATGATCTCAAACCAACCTAGCCAATCATTTCTACAAACATCAAAGAGAATAACCAAAACATGGAAATACTAATCCTTTTCATTAATTATCTTGAAAATAATTATGCAGCCAACTCGAGAATCTATTGGAGGGAATGCTTGCACCCACATACACAATATTTGGTTTGATAGTGCATGTTAAAGGGAGTGCATGCAAAACAATGTGCATAAAGATTTCATTTTCTTATCTCAAATCCTTGGAACAACTTAACTCAGATATGTCTACATTCCAGAAACATAAATGTGATCCTAGAGTGCGAGTAAGAGCTGCTCTATTATTCATGTTCTTGAACCTAAACTGTTTAGTGTGTACAAGAGAAACGAAGGACCAAAATGAACAGAAGACGGTAGGCAGCCCATGGTTTCTGAATAACATCTCACTATGATGGCTTACATGAAGCTTTCCTGTGTCTTCTATAGCATATTAGACAATTGCCCTGATCTCTCTTTACAAGTTAACGAGCCAATTATATTAACATATTGTTCTGATTGGCTGTCACACATACACAATGACAAGCATAATGATCTACTCTGCATGCTGGATATACTTGGTGAAATTTTGGCCGAAAAAATTAAATCAAGCAACAAACAATAGCAAGACTGACAGAGTGTTAAAAACCTACTAATGTCTTCAGAAGAACAGAAAAGAAATCCTGAGGAAATTAAAGAATCACAAACAGATAACTAAAATTTAGCGCAACACCTAAGTCTGAGAGTCCACACAACTGAGTAAAATCACAAAAAGGAAAAAGAAAACAAAACATGCGTTCAATTTCCTCATCTTCAATAATATCAACAGCTTTTCATCTTTTTGATAAGATAGGAATACAACTTCAACTTGAAGAATCAAATCCCTACCTTAATAGACCCTGCAGTTCTTGAATCCCCGGTATCTTGTTCAGAGCTGTCCAACCTTCCAGATCCAGACTTCTGAAAAGCACCATCTGAAGAGCTTAGAGATGATTCAACATCTATAATTGAACTTCTGTTTACAGGTGACATAGAAATTGGTCTTGATATGTTATTCTGCTTCCCATCTGATGACTGGAAAGCAATGACTTGGATTCTTCCAATCTGAAATTTTTATCAAGTTTTTACAACTTAGAAGGTATATAGATTTCCCAGAAGACATCAAGGACATAGCATGCACCCCATACAGACCTTATTTACATCTTCACTAAAGCAAGAAAATATCAGCCCAATGAAACCAGGATCTAGAAGTTGATACATGGCTTGAGTTCGCACATCTGCCGGAGAAAGGGCAGAAGTTAGTCAAGGTATCCAGTGACAAATTGCAGCTAGTTTCAAACATCTAAAAGACAAAATAGTAGGATAGCCTACAAGTTAAAGTTTCGACCAATCATATTAAACGATTCCTTAACCAAATTAAGGAAAAATATATCCTAGGTGGAAAATAATGAGTGGTATCTAGAACAAGAAAGCTCCTAGAGATGCAGTGTAACTAACTACCAAAGATTCACACCATGGTGCAAAACATTTACAACTATGTCTTTTGTACCCAAAACATACCCAAAGTGCTCTCAGGTGAAAATAATGTTCTTACCCAAAATTTCGGTGCATTCATAAAGTGGTTACAAAATGATAAACATTATTCAGAAGTTGCAACTCAACTTAGTGGTCTACAATACTTACCGACATGAGAAGGAAGAACTGTAATGTGTGGATGCGAGTGGTACCAACCAATCACTCTAGTTGTTCTTCCTGTTGCTGTAGTCATTCTGTGCTATAAAGTTAATTGCAAAACAGTGACGAATCAATTTTGCATGCCTTTTCAAGTAATGCACTCTGGTATCAGTCATCACGAAAAATCTTTTTAGCTATACAATAAAAGACTATCTGAAAGTTCAACTCAAGGACATAGATCCCAGTCCTTCCTAAGTCCCAAAATAGGACAAACTGAATCAGAAATCAACATTTCTGATCCATGTGCCTAACATAAAAACTCATTTGTTAACTAAGTGTTCACTTGTTAGCAACACTTAAACTGATAGATTCATTTGTCATAAGGAAGTAATTTCAAAGTTATAAACTAGTTTCTTCTGTGAACAACACTGATTTCATTGAAGTTAAAAACAGAGGAGCAATCAAAAGCAAGAAAGTCTAAAGGATATCTCAGCTTGAGCTGATGCAGCAGTCAACTGTTCTGGATTTGTCTCTACTCGATCTTTTCGTCGATCAGATCTTGACTGTGGTGATGCTCCCCAAATAAGTGCAGTGACACTCCCGTTCTTTGAGTACTGGCATCACCAACGGACAAGAAAGATGGATATCAAATTGACAAAAAATATTCTCCCTTAAAACATGCACAAGCACACTGCACACCCACAAACAGTTACGCTGGAGTAACAATACAACTTCTGCCAGGAAAAGAAAATAAAGATAGATGCGAAAAGTTGCAAAAGGAGGTCGAGACAAGGAGAAAGAAGAAAGAAACTAATTTCAAAAATAATGTATATAACAAACAGTCAGCTCCTATGGGACACAGCTTCTCAAACACTTTAGCAAGTTGAAACTATCATCCCATTAACCACATTCTAGTATAATGGCAGTATAACGACTACGAACATAAATTTGTCAACTTATGGGTTTCATATTGAACCAGCATAAATGCCAAGACTGCGATCGAACGGAAGCTTATGCTTTTACCAATCAAGTTTATATCAACAGAAACAAGAAACTGATAAGAACCCATTGGAAGTAAAAACCAAACGATCACAGAAAATAATAAAAACCCATAACTAACTCGAGACATAACCACAGAATAACTAAACAAACCCAACAAAACCTATCCAAAAGAATTAACAAAAGCTACAGACTTTTCCCGGACTTTCCAATTCAATCACAATTCAAAAAAGACACGAACTTGAAAGCAATCTTAAAATTATTAACCTCAATATCACCAAGGAGAAGGCCCATAATCTCCTCAGTCTCGGTAGACAAAGCATGGGTGAGACAAGTTAACCAAACATCCTCTGACATCTTCACACTTGTCAAAGACATACTCACAAAACTATGCACGTCTCTCTCTCTATATATATATGTAATTTAACTCTTCAAATTTCTGTGTCTCCCTCCCTCTAAAGAATCCTTAATCAATGGGTTTGGAGATTGTTTCGTGATCTTTGAGGTTTCAATCTATCTGGGTTTGTCGCAAGCAATTGATCTGGGAAGAGTTTTGCTTGCCCGGCTTTGATAAATTACGGTCAATAGTAGAATAGCAGTTTTGAAACTGTACTGTTGCCGAATCGTACGGTGAAAGAACAATTAGAATGTAAGCCTCGAAGCTGCTATATTGCTTTATTAGGGTCCCACCATAAGTCCTCATCAGGCTCCATATAAATAAGAAAGCTACACGCCTACACTTGTGTAACATCTCACCGTCCAATCATTTTCCGATGGTGATTAGATTTTGTGCTTATTGATACCCCCTAATCACAAAATCTTTATTTACGTTTCATAAATAGGTTTTTGGGAGTCCATTTTGACAGCTACAAACGGAGGCCTCCTGCGCGACATTGACGGCAATTAGCTTGGAGGTTTCATTTAAAATTTTTGTCGGTGCTTACCGATGTCTGCTGAATTTTAGGGAGTGTATTTCAGCTTCATGTTCGCGTAGAACTTCAGATATCGCCAGATCGAACTTGAAGTCGATTCGATAGTGACAATCAATCTCATTTATTCTTCGACAAGCTGCTCGCACATTCTTAATTTCATTGTTCAAGGGATTAATGAACTTTTTATTCGGAACTAGACGGTGGTCCATCATCATATCTACTGCGAGAGTAACCGCTGTACCGACTAGCTCGTGAACTATGCTGAGAATTTTGCTGTAGGCACAATTTATTTTGACACTCCACCTATTGGGTGCCATGTATCCCTTCTAAAGGATAGGTCGGAAGTCCCCTCGGCTTATCATGTAATTTTTTCTTCCCTTCTTTATATATAAAAAAATAGATAAGCACTTAACCAATATATTTTGTTCATTAAAAATAAAATATTTTATTGTTTAATAGAATATTTTAAAATATTCTATTAATATTTTATTAAATTATTTTAACAAAATTTACTATTAATATTAGAAACAATGATACAAACTTTATCACATGTTTAATAATTTATTATATAATAATATATATTAAATAAGTAAATATGAACTAACTATTTTTTTGGGTGAGATTTTACGTTGGTTGGAGAGGAGAATAAAGCATGCTTTATAAGAATATGAATACCTCTCCTATAAAGACGCATTTTCTCAAAAATAAGAAGGGCAAAATTGTGAGGGGATTGACTCGGGAGATAACTTAAAGTGGACAATATCTATAGACGGGTGGTCTGAGCTGTTACATTTTTAATATTTAGTTTCAAAAATAATTTAAAGCTTTTGTGTAATATCTTTATCTTTTGCTTATCATTAAATAAATTAATTAGAATAGTATGCTTGTTTAAATATAACAAGCTTACTTTAATTTTTTATGCATGTATCCATTGAAAAGTAAGAAGCATCTATCAGATGTTAGATTGAAGTTCCTCTCGTGTCTGTTTTATTTTATAGATACGATGCTTACAGAAAACTCTGCATTATCCATAATGATTCGTATGATAAATGGTTTTGCTGAGAGCAGAATTGAAACTCATTAATTTTGTATAGATAGTTGATAAAGGTAATTGTATATCAATTTTATTTAATTTTTATAGTATAATTATTAATTATTAACGAATTAATTATATCTGATTTTTTATGAATATTAATAATGTAATCAATGTTTTAAAACTTAGATCGAAAGTTAAACCGATAATACATGAGGTTTATAGTTTAAATGATTAAACTGAAATTAGATCATCACAAAACTGACTACATATTAAATAAAATTTAAAAATAATTGAAAGAAATTTTGTTAAAAAATTTAAAATTTAATTGAAAAAACGAGTTTGTTAAATAAACACTAATTAATTAATTTTGGTTTATAAGAATTTACAAAAATTGATCGATTAATTACTAAATTGATCGGTTTCCAACAACAAAAATTATTAAAGTAAATTGAACCGAAAACTTATACTGTCAAGATTTTTACGGTTGAACCATCAAATCAGATGAATTTTTTAAACAATTCATTCAATCATAGAATTTAAAGCAAATTAATTATAAAATTGTGATAGGATTAAACTTAAACAAATAAATTATTGAACTATTCCTACTAATTTTTATTAGGTAGTACCTATGAAGCACGGACACGGCAAAACGGAGCCGTGTCCTTGTCTGATACGCGTCAGACACGGGTCTTACACGTGTCTTACATGTGTCCGTATGTATTGGCATTAAAAGATAATTTTTATCGGCTCGGACTCGGCTAGAGATGATTACATATATATGAACTATCAAGATGTTAGAAGTTTTGAAGCACATCAATCAATATATATTATATTATGAATTCTTAAATTTTTTCTTAATTCTAAATTTTATAAATATATATATAATATATATGTCGTGTCCGTGTCCTTGTCTACCAAATTTTAAAAGATGGTGTGTTCCCGTGTCCGTGTCCGTGTCATGTTGAGTGTTCGTGTCCGTGTCCGTGCTTTTTAGGGACTAACTAATATTATAAATCTAAAGCAAATTATCCTTTGTGGGGTACCAATCCTTGATCAATCTACTTTGATGAATCAGGAAGTTTTGCCTTCCTATTTGTCTGACGCTGCTTCAGTTCACACTGATTCAGGAACAAAGGAATATAAATGATCATATATATATACATCTGACTTCATGATATATTAAAAATTCCAAACTTTTGCATTTTATTCGAAATAAACTTGGAAAGATTGCCAAAAGTAAGAACCAGGCCATCCTTATTGTGCCATGGAACCAACATGTTTTACAAAACCGAAATCACTAAAAACAATAAGCGAACCTGACACTCGAACATGTCAAACAACAAATGGTACTGAGAAGTATAAGCCATCTTCACAGCAGAGACAATAGATAAGAACAAGTTTCCAATGAGATCGAAAGGACTGAGGAGGAAGTCCTTTTCATCCACATTAAGACCTGGTGGTGGGAGATGGGTTGCTTGGGTGGTTGGTGGTGGCAGTGCTGGTGGTGGTGGTGGTGGCAGTGCTGGCGGTGGGGTTGTTATTGTTATTGCTGTTGTCAGGGTTCATTCCAAGGGTGTTCTTCACTGCCTCTGCTGCTCCTTGTGCCATGTTCTTTACTTGTTCTCCAGTCTGTTACCACATATAAGACTACAATTCCATCAAATCAAACTCTCCTGTAGCTGATCCTTAAAACTAATTATGGATTAAAAATCTTCTAAATTTATTTTGTTAATAAGATTTTTAGACCAATAAAACAAGTTTAAAAAATTAAAGAAAAAGATTAAAGTATAACAAATATACTAAAATTTAAATATATTTAAATAGGACTCGTGATAAGTGTTCCAAGAAGAAAATGTATAATGCCTGTTGAATGAACTGGGATGCCTGGGATGTGTATGAACTGTCTTGAGAGGCCTGAGATGAGTCAGAACTGTGATGGGCACTTGGTGCATGTGAAGGTTCTTGAGCTGCATTACGGGACACCTGAAATCAAGTGTAGATATATTATTATATGATATGGTAAACAATCAATCCAATTCGATTTTGCTGCTCATTTTTCAAGGAAATGATGAAATAATTTGAAGGGTCATCGATGATCCATCACCTGAGCCTGAGCAGCAGCGGAGTGGCTGAGTTCGTGAGATTGATGGCTTGCCATTTTGCCTTTTTTCGTGTGTTCTTGGAATGAAATGAGAACTTTGTTTGTTGTTGGTACGAAATCAGAAGATGATGGGGAGTGAATTTATATTCTGCAAGTGCACTAAACATGGCGTCCCCAAGTAGTAAGCTCTTACCAACAAATGGCATGAAATTTCTGAGGAGGAATGATTCAATGGCATTGCTTGGTCAAGGATTGGTTATATCCACACCATGTCCTAGCTGTTAGGTCCTCCCACTTCACTAGGCACAGATTTGTTCGTTTCAGGAAAAAGGGATGATCTAAATACTGAGATTAATTCTTTAAAAAGTATTTTAGTCAATATTTTAAAAATCAAACTACAAATTAAACTGTTAAAATAAGATATTTAAAGATTTAAATACTCAACCCATATTGAATTGTTATAAAATTAATAAATAATAAAAATTGAATAAAATTAAATAACTTAAAATAAAATTAGAGAAGAAGACCTTTTTATATATTAAAAAAATTAAAGTTTAATTGAAAAAAGAAATTATCAAATAAAAATTAACTATTTCTAAAATATCGATAGTTAATTAATAAATCTATCTATTTTTAATAATAAAGGTTATTAAGATAAACTAAACAAAAAAGTTAAATATTTCAAAATTTTATGGTTGAACTGACTAAACTGACTCGATTTTGTAATTCTTAATTTTAATCGAAGAGTTTGAAAGTTGTAATTTGGACAAAAAAATTATAATTCACCTTAATTGTAAGGAGAGTGATTAATTAGAAAGGGATGGACATTTGAACATATAAAATTACTTAAATTGAGTTTGTTATTTAAAATAAGTAATTTTTAGAATATTATAATATGAGTTTGATGATTTATTTAATATACCAAACTTATTAAAATATAATTATTTTTTTAATTTGGGTCCAGACTTAGGTTATTTAGACTCAAGCCTATCTGACGTTTAACTTTTCTAAACAAAACAATGTCGTTTCATTTAAAATAGTTAGATTTTGGGTCAACTTAAGCCTGAGTTGACACATTAAAAATACCAGTTATTTTGTTTAAAATAGTCAAGTTTTGAGCCTTATATAACTTAATTTTTTTATTGTATATCGTAAGAATAATTGTAAAAAATTAATAACTGACTATAATTATTTTTAAAAACAAATTATTACAATATTCAAAATTTTAAAATAAGGATGTATAATTAATTGTTGTGAAAATAACAAATATTTTTAGAACTGCTGTATGAGCATGAGAATTTCTGTTTATCGACACGTAGTAACAGAAACGACGTGGCGTGACGAGATAGGCTTCAGGACCGGCTCTATCTTCACGAGGAAAAACACCAAACCGACGCAGCAACTATCAGAGCACGTACCATACAAGTGTCAAAGCAGGACACTTGTCAACTATGTAACAACTACTAAATCACTATAAAGTATTTGCATGCGATAAGCTTCATCCATCCACACAGTACTGAGTCTACAGCTTTATCTCATTCTATCATCTTCAATCTCCAATCGAAAGTACTTTTCCAAGTTTAGAGACAGTCGTTGAGCAATGGCGTCCCATGATCAGCACTACAGAGCTGGTGAAGCACAAGGCCGAGCTGAGGTATATGTGACATGCTTAGTTTTTATGACATCTTAAGCTTTACATGTTTCGAAGTAAATGAACCAAGTTTCGATCCTATCTATATGTGACTGGAGAGGACAGAGCAAACGACAGGCACCATGAGAGATAAGGCAAGGGAAACGAAGTGTTAGTTTTGTAAGGGACTTTGTTCCATATGAAAAGGAAGCGAGGGAGGGGTGGCTTATTAACTATAAATAAACCCCTCTCCTTTTCATTTAAATCATCTAAAAATCAAAACAAAATATGAACTTTTAGTTCTCCTCATTTGGTAAG
>JANVCL010000005.1:5024672-5056457 GCA_026546855.1 Erythroxylum incrassatum | reverse complement strand
TTTTGCTACTTTATGTCGATGACATGTTAGTAGTGGGTCCTAATATGGGTGATATCAGAAACTTGAAGCAACAATTGTCAAAAGAAATTGACATAAAAGATCTGGGTCCAGCTAAGAAGATTCTTGGGATGCAGATCACCAGAAATAGGCAAAGAGGGGAATTGCAATTATCTCAAGCAGAATACATTAATCATGTTTTGCAACGGTTTAACATGGCGAATGCTAAACCAGTCAGAACACCTCTTGCTAGTCATTTTTGTCTATCCCAAAATCAGTCACCTCAGACAGATGAAAAGTGAGATTTGATGGCAAAGATTCCTTATGCCTCAACTATTGGGAGCTTGATGTATGTCATAGTATGTACAAGGCCAGACATAGGCCATATAGTGGGAGCAGTTAGCAGATTTATGACAAATCCAGGAAAGGTCCACTGGGAAGTAGTAAAGTAGATTTTAAGATATCTTCAAGGCATTATCAAGAAATGTCTGTATTTTGGCAAAGGTGAAATAAAAGTACAAGGTTATGTTGACTCAGATTATACAGGCGAAGTTGATAGAAAAAGGAGTATCACCGGTTATATCTTCACTGTAGGTACAACAGCTGTGAGTTGGATATCGCAGATTCAGAAGATTGTTGCATTATTCACTACAGAAGCTGAGTACATACCAATAACCGAAGCTAGATTTGGCTTCGGAATTTAATGCCAGAGTTGGGTTTCATGTAGGAGAAGAATGCGCTATATAGTGACAGTCAGAGTGCAATTCATCTAGCCAAGAATCCAGCATTCCACTTCAGAACCAAGCATATTGATGTTCGTTATCATTTCATCAGGTCCTTGTTAAAAGATGAAGTGTTAACACTTGAAAAGATCCTTAGAAGTAAAAACCCTGCAAATATGCTAACCAAGGTGGTGACAATCGAGAAACTGAAGTTGTGCGCAACTTCAGTTGGTCTGCAAGAGTGACAAAATCTAGACGAGCTACTGAATCAACCAAGTGTAAAAACAGATTGAAATCAGTCTTCAAGTGAAAGATTGTTAGTTTTGTAAGGGACTTTGTCTCATATGGAAAGGAAGTGAGGGAGGGGGTGACTCATCAATTATAAATAAACCCCCTCCTCCTTCCATTTAAATCATCCAAAAATTAAAACAAAATATTAACTCTTAGTTCTCCTTATTTGGTGAGTAGGAGAAATACTAAGAGTAGTAAAAAAAATTTGTGAGTAATTTTTGGGGTATATTGGAATAAGAGTTTGAGAGTGTGTGTAAACACTAGTGAATTAAGTGTTGAGTGTAAACACTTGTAAGTGTTGTTTTTCTCCCAAATAAAAAGAATGTGCAGTAATCCTAGAGACGTAAACACAATTTAGCTGAACTTTGTTATTAAATTTTGTGTTGCTCCGTTGACATTTTAACTGTGCGGAAATAGTTTAATTTCCTCGCACTAACGACAAGACATATAAGAAAACCCAAGAAGCCAAAGACAAGACTTCGCAGAAGGCACATGAAGCTAAGCAGACAGCGGAAGAGGACGCAGAGGCAGCGAAGCAGAAGGCCCATGAAGGGAAAGAGAAGACAACGGGTGTTTTCCAGCAAACTGGTGAGAAAGTGAAGCACATGGCAGAAGGTGCTAGAGACGCTGTGAAGCACACTTTTGGGATGGGACCTCGTGACGAGGACGTTCTTGATCCTGACGTTGCTGCTTCTCGTAATGATGATCCTGCTAATAAGAAGAACGTCACTCGTAGTTACGACGATCCTGCTCTTAAGCACACCACTGGTCATAGAGATACCAAGTAAAAGTCTTACGGGGGTGGTTAAATTATGAGTTTCGTTGTGTTGTTGATTTCGTTTTTCAGTTATATCCATGTTTGTTCAGCGAACTTCTATCGTTTTCGAGTCTTGGTCTACCTCAAGTCAGCCGCTGTAGCTTGTAGGCCTGTGTAATGTGAGGTTCTAAACTTCAGTCATGGAGTATCATAGGAACTTCGAAACTAAGAAGTGCTATAGTGTCTTTAGAGGGATTACAGTTGTAATTTCGACTTCTGTTTGAATCACATTATATGTTTCCCTCCTACTTAACTTCATTATCAACCTGAGTGATTGGACCTTCTTCTTTCTCTGATAAAGGAAGAGGCAACGAATGCCTACCCCAACATAAGGATAAATGTCTGAAACCCCAGTTTGGCAGGAACAAAAGGAGCAGTCTGACTAAGATGATACTTGCGCATCAAGGTCATCAATCCTCGTATCTTGATGGCTTTGAAAATGGAACATTAAGCAGAAGCAAGACGATGAAGATCTTCATCTTGAACCCTTGGCCTCACAAAATTTTATTCAAGATGTGACGACATATAAGAACAACAGTTATTTGTCAATAATTAATCCACAGAATAAAATTACAAATTTATCGAGAATCAGTAGCTGCAAAACCAGGTTCTTCGGAACTCGTGCTGATTCCGTGTCAAGAATCCTCTGATTCCTATTGTTTGCTGGTCTTCGTTGTTGTCTCAGAAAATATGCTTGCTCGCGTCCCCTTTAACAAACATCAGCTTTTTAATTATGTGTTGAATTCGGTTTCAGAAATAAACTACTCGCTCATGTCATCACTTCCTCCAATATCACTAACGTAATCAGCTTCACCAAATGCTTCTCCTTCATTGCTTTCTTGATCAGTTTCCATTGCATCGTCTGATTCCGCTTCATCGCTTTCGTCCTTGTCCTCGTATATTGCTGGGGTTATCTTCTCATTGTCTCCTGATGTATCATCAACCACCTATAGAAAAGGAGCTTTATATTATCACAAATTACTCAATTCCTAATTGAAGCGCTTATCAGTGAAGAACATACCCCAGCGTAAAGGGAGTCTAAGCAGATTGATAATTGAAGAGCTGGTTGGAATGTTGATACTCTGGCCTCAATAAGCTGTAACATTTTGAACAAATGATAATGACCAATAGCAATGTCAGTTATCAAGCACGAACTGCTAGACTAGGTACCGTACTATCCAGGCACATTAGGCTCCAAATTCATCATCAGTTATGTACTTAAAAATTAAATATTTCCAGAGACGACAGTGGTCATAGTTACTGGCGTGAAGGTTTCTACCCGCACCTGATATAATGAGTTCAAAGCAAGCAAAGAGGACTGCTGGGACATTATTCCACTTGCGTGATGAAGAAGTAGATTTCTTAGCCATGGTAGGGCACATGCCAAAATTGCTCCCCTGCGGGCAAAGGAAGAAGAACTCAGAACTTTCCTGCTTCATTGGTTCCAATAATTTTTTTCATTGAAGAGCAAAGTTAAATGTTAAACCAATCAAGTTAATGGCTTAAAAAAAAAAAAGTCTACAAATTCAGCCTTTCCTGCTTCATTCCAATAATTCTTTTCATAGACGAGCAAAGTTGATTTTAAAAGCTGATCAACCTAATTTCTTCAATAAACGCTCTGTCTATGCAAATGCAAACAGTTTTACCAGATAACCTTGTATAGCCACGGATTCTATACCTCGACTGGATTATGGATATTAGAGAATGTAAAAGCTTGGTAACATCAGATGCTCTGAGCTGCGAGACTGAATTAGCAATAACCTGTAAAAAGGAACAATTTATTTTCTTTAGGAGAAAACCATGTTTTAAGGATCCTCCATTACCCATGTAACAAAATCTGTTCAGGTAAATAACGAAATTAGATTAACCTTTTCATCTTGGGTGTATAAGCAGTCCAAAAGAAGAGCACGATCATCAGCATGCAGTGCTTGCTTAAGAAGAATGTTGACTGAGTCGGCACTTGGAGTCTTTGCATGAGGAGATTCCTGTTTCTCAAGGCTATCAGCATTATCAATGTTTAGTTGATTTAGACTTGCAAGTTTTTCACCCATCGTTGGCTCATTCATATCATCTTGAACAAGGACTCCATCTATAGCTTCTCCATGATCTTCATCAAGAGCAAAGATCAAGTAAATGTATATAAGATACAAGGAGTTAAATGAACAATAGACTTCAACTCATTTCATGTATAAATAATGTGAAGTTTCATTGATGCTTTTATTCAAAAACTGGAAGGAAGAAAAGAATAATTCATTCTCCAAGAATTTTCTGATTATATCGTTAGAATGTAGTTTTAGTGAACCAAATATAGAAATTTCGAATGAATTAAATCATACGGGAACCAGAACAAGCAAGCGAGATTATTTGAATTTTATGGTTGCCACTCTTGGTGAGTAACATGGCTTTTGCTCAAGTAAAAATTAACTTTTCTTTGTTCATATAGTTAGATTACCAGTATCATCTGCATCTTTTGTCGCAGTGTCCACATCAAACTCTGATGCATCTCGTTTCTTCTTCAATTTTCTATTGGTTGAAGCAACTGTTGATTCTGATTGGAAAGAAACAAAATAATAAAGGCTGAACTAATAATGATCATAATACTTTAGCAAGATAGGTCGTCTGCTGAAACTAAACAAACCATGAAGGGAAGTTTCATACCTTCTTCTGCTAAAATACCATTTTCCAGATCAATAGCAGCTTCGTCCCTGGCAGTCACAATAATGTTTTCACCAGGGGAACTAATATCGACTACACTAAACTGTGGAGAATCAGGCAAACCATAAGCTATAAGAGCTTTCAACTTCCTTTCACCGCTCAGAGCCTGCAACTTGGCAGCAAAGATTGAAGTGTGATGCTTCTTGCCACTAGCATCCTTCTGCTTATCCATTTCAGACTTATGACTCTTTACAGCGATATTTGTCGGCCTAACCTCATCCCGTGACATGCTCTTGAAATCCCAAACATGCACCATACCAGTCTGAGAAAGTGCTAAGACAACTACGCCGTGATCTTCTTCTTTTTCCTTATTCTTGCATTCAAGTACTAATGGAGGATGTCGTATTGAAAGTACAGGCCCAGCACTCACAATTTTGGAACTCAACTCGCACCACCATACTTTAATATATTTCTCCCTGAAACCAGATGTAATCACCAGCTTCGCATTATTAGTCATGGATATAAGCTGTACAGGACCCTGTAACACCAAGTAATAAACATCTGAACCCTTAAATTATACACAGAAACTAATGAAATACACAGAGAGGGTTCTTATTTACCAAATCATTCGAAAATTTCAGAAGCTCCGTCCCATCTTCCAAGCTTAGAATGCGTGTTCTGTTACTCACAACAGTTAATATTGTCTCATCTGGGACAAAAAAGAGACAAAAAGATCATATATTGAAGACAAACATTAATCCGATATAAGCAAAAAAATTAAGTTGCTAACCACTGGAAAATGCTGAAGAAGAGATGGCCTTTTTTGATGCTCTCCATTCTCCAATCACTTCTCCAGACTCTGAATTCCTCTCAGATGCTATACCATTACTTCCAACAGTATGCAAACTGCGTCCTTCTCTAGCAAAAGCAAGACCAACCAGGCCACTACATACAACAATAACATCAACAATCAGAGAGAATTTTTTTTATCACTAATTCTAATGACCACCAAAATCACAAATCTCCTAACCATAAACAAAGTTAAAAATCATACCCTGGATGGCATGCACTAGATTTCCACTTAGTGACACCAGTGAAAGCATCAACCACACAAACATCACCCTCAGTTGTGCCAAGAGCTAATAACAAACAACTGCTTCCTTTTTTGCGCTAAAAGCTCAGCATAAACCAACATCCAACAGTAAAGTTTAAATCAGAACAATTTGAAAATTCAAAAGACCCCATCGCCAAAAACTGCTAACCTTTTTCCCAACAAAGCTGCATGCTATACATGAATAACAACTAACATCTGATTGCCTCCACTCTAGCATCAAACTTCCATTGCTAGTATTCCAAATCTGCAAAAGAACATGTTACAATATTGTTTCATAATTAAATGGACATATACGCATACACACCATGTATATTAATATTCAGAGAGAGGGAGGAGAGAGAAATATAGTACCTTAATGGCTCCGTCAGGGGACAGAATGGCGAGGAATTCTCCATCAGGAGTGAAGGCAGTGATTAGAGAGTTGAGTTTGTGCTTTTCCATTGCAAAGCACAAATCTTTTCTGTGCGTTCTTGTGATTTTAGAGAGATAATTCTGACGACGGGAAGGGGAAGGTTAGGGTTTTGGGTTTTAAGCGGCAGTTACAATGCGACGACGTCTATAGCAGCATAAAAACAGCGTCGTTTTATGTCTATCCTACTAATATATTTACACCCGTGTCATTTTGACATTTTTACCCATACCCCCGGTTGAGTCCCCTCCCTCTTCCTCTCCGTCGCCGGTAGCTCTCGCCGTTCAATCCCCGCAGCTGCGTCGTTTTATGCTTTGTCTTTGGTGAGCTTATTTCACTTTTTGGTTTTCTCTTATTTTTGGATTCAATTTTCTGTTTCTTGATCCTTAATTTACTTCGTGATATTCCTCGCCAGCTTATTAGAGTTAAATTTCTGATTTTGATTGATAACTTTTGGGTGTGTAATTATTGTTTTCGCTTTTTGCCACAGATTTGTGATGGCGAGATTGTTGTCAAATACGCTTTTCAAGAGTATTTCACTTCTTCCTGCAGCACGATCCAGTACAATTGTAAGAATCAAGTTTCGTGATTTATTCGGATTGTAAAAGCTGTGCAAATAAGTTTGGTGGTATTGTGAAAAGGGTTTCCTTAATGTGGTGTTGTGGTGGGAGCTTAATTAGTAATTTTGTGTTTATGGGTCTCAAAGAATTGTTAGTGGGTAATGCTTAATAGTTTGGATAATGTAGAAATTCTTTTCTGAGATGAAGATAAAGAGGTTTAATAAAATTTAGGGCCTTTTCATGTCAATGGCAGAAAGTAGTGAAACTTTAGAGGGAGATTGCATGCTAATTTATAGCATATAACTCGATAGTACATATCCAATGAACAAAAATTAAGAATTGAACTTCATGAAGTCGAATACCAGAGTTCATGTGGTCTGATATAGGAGGTGCTCATATTGACTGACAGCTTCACCAAGTGATTATGATGTATTGTATTCTAACAAGCAACATCACGGACTAGAAGGAAAATGTTCATGTATATCATGTGTGAATCTAACTGAGGTTTGCAGTCGTGAAGGAATTGTTTCGGGTTGCTAATCCATCGTGTGACTCATTATGTAGATCACAACTTCATTATGTAGATCACAACTTCATAATAACTATGGCTGCATTTGATTTTGTGTAGGTATCTGGATCTTTTTGCTCCAATGGCTTCCAATTCTCAACTACTGTTCCAAATGACCCTGATACACATGAAGACTTCCAACCTAATAATAAAGTTGAGAGTGGAACTTCCTTGAAGGATATTGTTGAACAGGTATACTCAAAAAGAGTGAATCTATGAAATTATTGCCAATCTGATCCTATATCTCCTTGGGATCTATAATCATGATGAATTTCTGGTGTAGGATGTCAGGGAGAATCCGGTGATGATTTACATGAAAGGGGTGCCTGATTTTCCTCAGTGTGGATTCAGTGCTTTAGCAGTAAGAGTGCTGAAACAATATAGTAAGTGTCCAAATGTTCGATTAATTGTTTCTTACATAGTCATAAGACTAGATTAGTCTGAGTTCAGTTGCTCTAGGGTAGTGATGACTTAGAAGTAAGCTGTGAACATTTTGACAGTTACTTTTTTGTTTATCTCCAGTATTCTCCTTTTACAATGGTTTTCAGCTTGGTTGGGTACATTAACTTTATTTGTCCTCTTATCATCATTTCGCCTGTCCAGATGTTCCATTAAGTGCTAGAAACATTTTGGAGAATCCAGAGTTGAAAAACGCTGTAAAAGCCTTCAGGTATGCTCTAATTCTTTAATGTTTTCATTTTGTGATTGGTTTATCTCTTTATCTCAGTGTACATGGCTGTCAACATATTTTATGTAATTGCCTTTGGTACCTCTTCATACTCTTTTGGCAAGCTGCAGTGGTAAGCAGCATTATGTATTACTAGCTAGCACTTTGTGCGGATATGTTTTATAAACAAAATCAACAAATAAAAGCAATAATATATTATGAAAATATAAAATTAATAAAAAAGTGTATATTATACAAATAGAGACAATATAGTAATATGCTTTTTTCTCCTAGTACTGTGATATTTAGGATGTGATTAAATTAACCATAGAGCATTCTTACTTTTGCTTAGGATGTCGGTGCAATGACAATTAAGTGTGCCGGAAACTTCTCAAACTGCAAATGATTAAAACTCATTAGAGGCCGTATGCATTCTCAATTCTTTGTGTATAGGGAAGGAAAGTAGATGAATATTTTTAAAAGTTACCATCACTAATATCCTAGAGCTTCAATTTATGCATTTATTTTAACATACCATATTATTAATTAATCTTTGTGACAAATATTTAAAATAAGTATCACTTGATTCTGAAAATTTTGACCGAATAAAAAACTCGAACTTGGCAGCTATATATATATATTTATTCCCCTAATAAGTTTTCATATTAATTGGAATCAGTATTAGTTATATTATATCATTTGTCCTTAAAAAGAATTAAATCAAATATTACAATACTCTATATTTAAGATACATAATGAATATAGAAAAAGGAGTTACAATAATCTATATTTTAAGAGACTTAAAGAATGGAGAAAATGAGTCTTACATGGCAGAAGCTATTAAGCACCTTTTCGCTGCTTCTACTTTAATAGATATATTTTAGGATTAAACAATAGAGAAAAGGAGTTAGAACACTCTATATTTAAGAGACAAAAAGTAGAGGAAAATGAGTCCTATGTGGCAGAAGCCTGCTTCTGATTTAATTTAATATTGAGATGAGTTTGTTTCCGAGATTTGTACTCTTTAATGCATAAGATCATCTGCCCATGTTTGTTAATTTGGTTTTGGTTTCGCCGGAGTCCCATGTCATGATTTGTTCTTTTGATTGTTGTTGGACTTCATCAAGAATTGACCTTCACTTTTTCAGAGTAAACCTTAGCGGATAGTAGTGACATGTTATTGGTTTCTGCAATATCCTTTGAATTGCTATAAACTTACCCTGCAAGGATCCTTTTGTTGCTTATTAGGGATCCACGCTTGTAAGAACCTATTTATTGATTGACGACATTCCATCTGATCTTTGAAACCCTTCATTTCTATACAGCACCTGGCCCACATTCCCACAAATTTTCATCAAGGGGGACTTCATTGGTGGTTCTGATATTATTATGAGTATGCACCAGGTACTCTTCATACCCCTTCTATCTGAAGTAGACTTTGTTTAATTTGGGAAAGCTGAAAACTATAGAATTACTTTTCTAAATACTGTTCTGCGTTGTATGGCTAATTTTATTTCATAATTTTCCTTTGCAGAATGGTGAACTGAAAGAAAAGCTCCAAGACGTTGCAGTTAGCCAGAAGTCTGAATAAGCAAATCGGCGGTGAACCATTAAATGAGTTGATAAATTACTAGAGACCTTTATGTGGTCCTCCTAGATAAGCTGAAAATAATGGGATACAATTTGTAAGGTTCTTTTGTAAGCAGGTTTAGTTTCATCATTTGAAATTTTTGCATGTTTAGTTATCATCTCAGGAACTGGATGCTATAATGACATAGTGAATCTATCTAAGTTTGGCTGAAAAAGTTGAGGCACTTGTTTGCCTTTGGCACACAAATGAACTCTTATTTATTCTCTGCGTAGAAAGGTTTTACTAAGATAAAGAGGAAGTATACAAAACTATAACAAGGGAACTATAGAAGTTTAGATAATTTTGAAGCTATTCCAAAGCTCAAGAAACTTCCTTACCCTGAATCGATAGCTTAACTAATGGAAAAAGAACTCTGGGTATCCAAAACTTGATTCCAAGCTCCATTGATGAGCATATTTTGCTAGATCGTTGCTATTTTACATGTCAAAGCAGAAGGCATTTATCACATCCAAAGTTGAAAAAGCAAGAAGAGGAAAAGTATGCCAAGTATTTCAAGCAGTTTCAAATGAAGTGAGAACGCTCATTAGAGCTTCTTACATTGTACATAGTAGTATGGCAACGACATAAATTAGAAGTACGGCGACACATCCCTTACTTTCAAAACCTGTAAAAGCCACGCATAGTTGTGCCATATGGGAAATCTGAAGCGGCTGGACTTTGGCCTTTGCTGGGGTTGAAGCGAGCATATGTTTCCATCTTTGCCAATACTAGCATATGCTCTTCATTCCTCTTATGCTAGTCTTATCCTCAGAAGTGCTGAAATCATCAGCTTCTTGTGTCTAACAGCCTAAAACAAAATGGATGCTATTTCTGGGCTATCGTATGACTATGCTTAACAAAAACAAGGCTTCCATCAACTGTCGGTGGTTGAACTGCATAAATAGCGAAGCATGTACTCATTAGAAGAGCAGGTATCAGCCAAATCCTGATGTATTCTGGTAATTGCCTTCTGCAAGGATTTCAAAGCAGGAAGCAGATTTCTAGAGTTCTGTTGGATAGAGTTCCCGTGAGCTTTGCAGAGCTCCTGTAACAAAAGAATATCATAACCTAGAAGTTAAATCTGATACTGGATAAAAGATGATATTCACATTTTAATGACAAAACATTACCTGACACCAATGAAGAATAAACTCCAAATGTGGACAGCTCTCCAAAAGATCAGCAAGTGCATCTATTAACCTCTGCAGATATCGATAAGGTATTGAGGAGGCAACAGCTGGTATATCCATAGGATTAACAGAAAATATGCACTTTTTGATAAGAGAATCCTCATTTAGACGAAGACTGAGAATCAAAGCTCTGTTTAGTTGATCTTCATTTAATGCTTCATCAACCGCCTGCATTCCAACAGAATTACTTAAGAGGGTAGGACAATGTGTTTTGTATATATCAATCACCAAAACAAGTGCTACTTTTAGCATATCACATGCTTAACTCTCCCTCTTTAAGAAAGGTTAGAATGATGATAAAGAGTATCCACTAATTAATTCTCGTGTTTGCGGTTCTTTTATAGGACACATACCATCTCTAAGCATAGAAATCCATAAGAACCAAGACAAAAAACAAAATGAAGTACCTCAGGGGTCACATCTATGTCAAGATCTGTGGGATCAAAAATAAAGGAGTCGTCAACAGAATAAAGTAGGACTCCCTCTGTTGTTGCAGCTGCAAAACTTCGCCCTGTTGGAGCAATTCTGAGGGATTTTGTCCGAATGATAGGCCTTCCACGGTTGGGCAGCGATCCAGGTAGATCATAGCCCAACTTTCCTTGAGTTTGTTTATCGATTCCTTCTTCTATATCACTGTCCTCATCATCTATTAAATCAAGTGGGCCAGCATCTGTCATTCTCTTCGAGTTCAGGAAGTCGAGCACTCCATCAAGTGAGAGATTGTGAGTTATTTGAAATCGACGGAGCAGAACCTGTGTTTTAATATATAAGACCCTAATTACCACTTTGAACATCAAACAGACACAAATTAATGCAGTTAAAACTGATGCCTGCGGTATAATCTAGTATCCTTGTTCAATAACCCCATGTATGGCAACAGCTGTGAGCTTTCCAGTAAATGAATGGAATACAACAATTTCAGGTCAAGATGATACTTTAACAACTTCTATTGTTCAAAAGAAAAATAAATAAATAATTTATAATAGAAGCATTTTAAACTAACCTGATCAGCCACATCGTACATACATATAAATTTGCTATTTCCACCAGCTAGTATGTAACTGCCATCAGCAGAATAGCATAAAGTTGTGAAACACTTTCCTGCAGTTGAGTTAGCTGCTGATCTACGATCAGTCATTAGACGCCCTCCAGAAATATCTCTACGGCCCTCAATGGTGTACATCAACACACCATCTATAGGGTCCCAGAAATGAATTTGCCCATCTAAAGTGCTGGAAGCCAGTTGCCTCCCATCTGGACGATAAACCACTGTAAGAACATCGTGAGTGTGAGGAAATGATTCAACAGCACCCTTTCCTTTAAAAACATCCCACAAGCGAACAGTTTTGTCCCATGAAGATGAAGCTAAAACATCCTGCAGATGCAACAGACAAGTATGTGAATTCTCATGGATCAATAGACATGAAAGCCGCACATCATATGGTTGGAAACCTATAAACATCAAACCACTAAAAATGTAATCTGTCAACATGCCTGTCAGTGGTTAGTTGAGTTTCACAGGGAAAAATTAAGTCAGTTCCCATATAGGTCTGGGAGTGCATACAATAGAGGTGCAGAAATAACAGGGAGAAATACTATTTATAGCTTATGCTTAACTATAACAAGCCAACTGCACAATCATGATATCACTTACAGTGGTAGGAGAGAACATTAGTCCATGCACAGGACCTTCATGACCACTAAGGACATCCAACAAACGGCCTGTCTTCATAGACCAAACAAATACCTATTGCAAATATGGAGAAACTAATCGTCAGGAAAAATCAAATTAAAAATCAGACACAGTAGCCATCAGCAATGACAGTAAGTACCTCAAATGAATCTAGAGTGCCTGCACAAATTACGTCACCACTTTGATCTGCTGCCAAGGAAACAAATTGCCTTGAAGAAGGAGTGGTAAACGTCCTAAAATTTCGATAGCGGAACAAATCCCATGCACGAACAGTCCCATCCAGAGATGCACTCAAGAGACAATGGTTATTAGCCATGAAATGGAGAGCTGTAACAGCATTTGTGTGCTCTGAGAAAGTTACAAAGCAAAAGCCTGATGAAACTGTCCACACCTGTAAAGAACAAGCATTTAACAATTTTACATGACATTATTATTGACCAAAAGAAAGTTCTTCAAGCAGAATAAATGAAGAAGGTTGAGACAACAATAGAACAACTAGATATGAAGCTTTAAAAGCAAAATTTACAGGGTACCAATAATATGCTTTTCTTATCGTATAACTGATGAAAATTCCCATCAATAATTGCTAATGCTACTCCTAGGTAATTTTACATAAAGCTAAATCCACAACATGATAAACCAGCCAACTAACTAGTTGCAATCTCTTTCATTCAATCCAAAAAGTGAACAACAATGCTTCTCAAACAACCACAACTTAACTTTGTCGTTGAAGCATCTCTAAACAATTCACTTACCTTCACTTTGTTATCATCAGCTCCGGTGGCCAACAACTGTGAATCGGGAGAATAAGCCAAACAATTCACATCAAAGTAATGACCTTGCTGCTTCAATACATAACTCTCAGACCGCCATTCCCACACAAGTAACTGCCCTAACTTGGCACATCCGAATGTCAACCAATTTCCAATCCCATTAAATGCTGCAGTAGTAATCTTCTCCCTTGAAATTGACAACAAATGCATGCAAACAAAATCGGGCATTTGGTACAACCCAAAAACACCGTTAGAAAACCCCACTACCACCATATCAAGCTCCCTATGGTAATCACAAGCCGACAACTTTGCCGGAGCTTGCATAAACCCATCTTTCCTCAGCAACTCCCACTTCCCCTTATGCAAATACTCCTCCTTTTCCTCTAAACCATCTGCCTTTCCATCAAAATCCTTCCTTTTCTTCACATTATTCTGACCATCACATTCCCCATCCCTCTCCGGTGTCTTGGGAGAAGGCGGCTCAGAACTCTCCCCATCAGCTCCATCCACCCTCCCATCAACCCCACTATACCCCCAACTAAAAATGTACCCATCACGAGCCAACGTATAAACCCTGTTAACCTTCTTACTTTTATTATCATAACCAAAGAAGCAACCCATCACGGTATCCCTATGCCCTAGAAACAAAAAGGGTTTATTCAAAATCCCATCTTTCAATTTCTCAACACAAAACATCCTCGCTGTCAAATCCTTAGACCCAACAAGCAAATACCTACTATCACTATCCCAATCCAAGGCTGTAACAGTCTCTTCACAATCCGCCAACGTCCTAACCAATTGAAACGCGAAGACTTCCTTACTAAACCGCGGTGACCGCCAAATTTGGACCAATTTCCCGGTGGCCACCGCAATGAACTTGCCATCAGGACTAAATGCAAGGGCGTGTACGGTATGCTTGAAAGTAATCCGATGAAGAACAACGCGGCGAGGGATGTTTATGAAGTGGCAGCGGTTGTTCTCATCGACCGTTAGGAGAAAGACGCCTTCAGGAGAGGCGGCAATGCGGCGGATGTTGGAGGAGGATTGTACCGGTAGGGTTATGGTCTGTGATTTTAAGAGGTCTGTGATCGTAACTCGGTTACCGACTGGGGAAATTAGCCGAGTGTTGTCAGTGACCACAGCGTTGCCTCCTCTATAAGAAGCTCCCAACAGATTCTGGAACCTGTAATTCATCACTCGCTTGAAATTTGCACAAAAAAATCCACAATTGGAAGCCTAAATGGATCTATTAGGGTTTAAGGGGGTGGTCTAGGGTTTATCATTACCGAGTTGAGGGCGTGAGGGGTTTGCGAGCCGGAAACCCGACCCGATTATAATAAATTTTTATTGAGGAAATAAAAATAACTGATAATTTTATTAATATTAAAAATTAGATAAATACAAAAAATAACAAAATATTTTCCCTTCGTCAAAAAAAAAAAAAATTTTCCCGCGCTCTATTTACAAGGTTTAAAAAAGATAAGATAAAACCGAAATTGGATATCATCTATCTCTGTTGCAAGTTTATCTTCATTTAACTTCTGTCTTCTGCAATCAACGTATCGTGTTGAGATCTTTTCTTTGAGTTTTCTTGAGAAAGTTCATGATTTTTCGTGTGTTGTGAACAATGGATGCTTCTTCACCTGAAACTCCGTCATCTCCTATTCAGGTAAGTCTTGTTTCATCGTAAAGATGGCATCTTTCTCGTTCTTTCTATGATCAGAACGTTTTATTTTGATGTTTGGGAGTCTTTTAAGTTGTTGGTTGTGTTTTTTTACTAGGAAATGTTGGTTTCTTTTTTTCTGTTTAATCACGAAACTGAAACATTGATTGTGACTTTGTTAGAGAAGTTCTGTAATTATGTTACTTGTGTATACAATTCAGAAGGGACATGTCGTTTATCTTGCAGGAGTCACCTTTCTTCTCCTACCTTAAAAATCTAACTCCCATAAGTTCAGGTGAGCCAGTGCGGTGTTTGCCCAGAGATTCTCTAACAAACTTTCCAATCCCACTCGCTGTTTTCAGATCACCCCGAATAGATATTCAGAGACCGGCTAGTTTCTCACAGAGGTTTTTGTCTTGTGTACTCTTTAATGGAAAAGGAAACGCTGCAACTTTCTGAATTTTTATTCCATATATTGACAGACAAGAGAAAGATGTTGAAGGTTCTGATGTTGGCGCATCAAGTAATGTGCAATTGAAGCCTGGGCTGTTCCGTTCTGGTGAAACGAAGGTACAGTCATGCAGTCCTTCAGGAAGCGTGGATGAGTATCTGGTTGATCCTATCGAGGTAGGCGATCCTACAAACCCTCATCAAGGCATCAATGAGCCCAATTCCTTGGGGAGTGCTTTCACTAGCCAAAGAGAAACAGTCTCAAAAGCTGATGATGTTCAAGAGGGAGAATTCTTTCCTCCAAAATCAATGGATTTGGTTCAGAACACGGAGTATAAAAGGGTTGATGAATGGTTCGATGAGTTCTTGGAGTGTGCATCTGGAGCAGCTTGTGATAGTGTCAAATCTGATAAGTTCCTATATTCTTTTCCTGAATCACTAGACGGAACTAAACTCACGACTCAGGTGATCGATGATACATTCAAACTGATGCCTTGTTTATCAGTTAGTACACCAATTGTAGTTCTTATACTTCGAGGGACGACACCATTCAACTTTTCTTAAGATCTGGAACAAGAATTCTTAGTCAATTTCAATTCAGGTTTTCTAAAAGGATAAATATTTTTTTCTAATACAGGCAGTTCGCTTACGTAGATTTATTCAATCCGAAACCAGAAGGGCTATGTATCCGGATGGTGTCTCATTCAGATATGTTACTGGAGGAAACTTTTCTCATGTAGACGATCATCAGTACCAAAATCAAGTGGCTGTGAAAGCTAGTTCTACGCCTTCTCATTCTCTGAACAATGCACTGCAGCCATTTCCTTCCCTTGATGGTGCAACATTTGAGCAACAGGCAGCTTGTGAGGGGATAATTTCCACTTCACAACGCACTGAATACAAATCAGACCAATTGACCGCCAAGACTAATAGGCAAGTAAAATCCTATTCTTTTTATTTGTTTGACTTGCAATTTTAACTTTTCATGTTACCCTCTGAATTGAAAGCCTGACATTCATATCCAGGAAAAGGGCAAAAAGTGAGATTGAGTCAAAACGCTGCAGTTGTAGGAGGTCAAGGTGCTTGAAACTGTAAGTGAAGTGAACTTGTAAATAGTTTGGTGTTTTATTTCAGTTAGCACATGTGAAGCTGTTGCATGTCTTGTTAAATCGTCTAGGTTCATTTTATCGAGCATAGTATCATCAATCACTTGTTAACGAATTATTCAAATTATGAGCTCGTACATTAAATTGCCAGAAGAGCAGAAGAAGATAAGACACTTTAAGATATCCAGAAATTTCTTAACTGAGATTCATATGCAAGCATTGACTAGCATCTTTTAAAATGTGTAATCTTTTGGTGTGCCAAAAGCATCACTGCCTCCTTGCTTCTTGTAAAAATATTCTCTTTGAAGCACTAAAATACCTATCTAGAGAAGTGATGTAGATAAGTGACAGGATTTTCCATTAGCTGGTTTTATTCTTGACTCTATACTTCATTCTGAAGCCATTTGTGCTTTTTGCTGCAACTGTAAACTGTGATTTTAATCATTGTGCAGTTATTGTGAGTGCTTTGCAGCCGGACTTTATTGTCTAGATAGTTGTACATGTGAAAATTGCTTTAACAATACTGGATACGAGGACGTAGTAATAGATCACAGAGAACAAATTGAAGCCCGTGATCCTCTAGCTTTTACTTCGAAGGTCGTCATTAAGCATGCTGTGAACTCTCCTGCAGATATGGTAGTAATGTTCATTTCCATTTGCAGTATTTAAGCACGAATGAACGATTACCGGGATTAATTTGAAGTAAATTTGATTTACAGAAAGATGGAACCTGGTCCACCCCACTCTCAGCCAGGCACAAAAGAGGATGTAACTGCAAGAAGACAAGATGCCTTAAAAGATATTGCGAATGCTATCAGGTTTGCATAAACACTACATTGTTCTTGTAAAATTATGAACTTGGCATTGTTTCCATGAAATTTGGATTCTGGAAGGGGTAAGATTCGGAATAAAAGGAAAAACAGTTTAATTTTCACTCAAATTGTTAGTTCACAGTAGGTTTTTGACATAAATTAGTGTCCCAACTCTGATTAAATATTCTACTATATGATAAGGCTGGAGTTGGATGCTCTGATAGATGCCACTGCGAATGCTGTGACAATTCGTTCGGAAAGAGGGAAGGTGAGTCTTTCCTTCTGTTGGGGAATAGACGTTTTATTAAGGTTGCATTCAGCTGTCTAATCTAATCTGTTGCATTAAGCTTGTCTCCTTGTTTACTCTTTGTTCAACCATGAAACATCCAACATGAATTTGATTTAGGAGGCAAATGCTTAATTAGGACCAAAGTACTACCTTCTTCATTTGATTTTTTTTCTTTTTTTAAGTTTCTGGCAAGCTGAATCCATATGGTGGAATTGCAGAAGCAATGAACTTAGATTCTTTCGGTCCGGAGAATCTACCTCACCTAATGAAGCAAGCTTCAGAGACTCCAAGTGATTCTGCAGAAGGCAGGAATCGTTATCAAATGTTACCAACATGTGAAGAACTTGCTGACATTGTGAGTCCACATTTTCAAGTAGGAGCAGCTGCTGCTTCAGCCTCACAAGATAAAGGGTCTCAATCATGTGAAATTAGGGACCCGTCATCGGTTAGTTCCTACCAGTGGGACTATTCCCCAAATGATCTTACACCAAAACTTCATGGAACTAGGGACGCAGCCGATTTCATCTGTGACAGTCTTCCGAGCGATATTTTGAAGTACGATGATACACCAGAGATGCTGAAGGACATTTGTAGTCCATTAACGAGAGTGAAAGCTAGCCCACTAAATCCAAAACAAGTATATTCTCCGCATACTCAACCACAGGAACTGGCACGGAGAACCGGAAGTAAGCTAAATTTGCCAGCTGTTCCTACCTTCCCTTCTCTTACTCCTTATGGAAAGCTAAAGGATAGAATCAATCAAGTTGATAGTCACCACAAAGATAACACTGACAGACAGTGATAAGCATCAAAACAAGTGGCAGGCAAATTTCTGGCTATTTGAATTCAGTGTCAACCCATAGGTTAGTGCTCTGCTCGTTATTTTTCAGAAGAAAGAACGGGGGAAAAAGAAAAAGGAGAATTGTCTCAGAAGTTTTGATCTACAAGCATCATTTCCTCAACGATGCTAAATTTTTTCTCTTTTCTGCTCTGGTAGGATTAAGTAAATGGTAGAAGTGGTTTCTGGTTATATAAGCTTAGTTATCGTCAGTTGCAACTAGTTAATAGTTTCAAAACAATGGTCTGCTTTATCCAGATCAATCAATAATCATGTGTAGTAAGTGTTCCCCCATTATGTTTTTCTTCTGATATGAAATAATACATCTCTTGTGATCAATTGTTTGGAACTCATGCTTTTTTAATAAATGTTTTTACCAAGACATGGAAATAGAGAGAGCAGGGTGATTAACCGAACTTCACTGTATTGATCAAACTTCACTACAAAATGCTCTGCAAACCGAACTGACTAGACTTGTTACTTATAGATTACTACCAAAATGAACGGGAGAACACATTGAACTTTTATTCTTCAGGCCAGGCAAGAGAATAAAAGGGAATTAGGAAGGTCAAATTATCTATACCATATACCCATACCCCATTTCAGTACATCTACCTACTTGTACAAGTCCCTTACTTTTCCTTTTCCCATTATTTGTTTTCCTTGCTCTTCCTCAGTAGCTTTATCTGGATTCTGATCCTCTAATTAAACTATCAACGGGATCCCTCAAGCCCCAGCCTTGAGGCAAGCCAGGTACGTACCTCATCCATCTCCTTAGGGACTGTGTAATGACCAAGCCTATACACCCAAATAATATTAATCAGTGAATGCTCTGATGTTTACATTTGTCAGGTTTGCATTATTATGTGCTTACATCAGAAACTAAATACTTACCCATCATGAGGCTTGAACACGAGATGTCGAAACCCTGCTGCTGTCAATAAGTGTGCAGATTTTTCTCCATAGTTATAGGAAACCACATCATCACCTAAAAAGGGATGGTAATTGCATTAGATGAAAGATAAGATGGAAAGGTGAATTATTTATTTGAGAGACCTCTAAAAGTCATGTTCTGCTAATTTTGAGTCAACTAGCCAGTTAATAATGGTGCAGAAATGCTAGGCTCATTCTAGAAATTTTCTCCTTCTATGATGCAACAAATTGTCAGTAAAGCAATAATATTGTGCATGAGAATGAAAGACTCAACTGTACTAAGATTTTCGAAGTGCCACAACCGATAATACTTTGTGTCTGAAAATATAAACTAAGGAGATAATTGAAACAAGAGATAAAAAAGAGGTACATACCAGTTCCATGACAAAGCAAAATAGGCAAGGAAGCAGCACGCCTCACAGCCTCATGAGATCCTTCTATTTTGTTCTTTAAGCTCCTGCAGGACAATAACCACTGGATTGTAAAAATCTGACGAGTTTTGATACATACACCCCTCATAAGGCATGTGGATGAAAATGTAGTTTACCTATTTTGAAGGGTTATTTATTCCCAAGAGTAAATCATCAAATTAGTTACTGGGGAAATCATTTTAGGCCATACCTTGAAAAAGGAAGCCAGCCACTTAGGCCAACAACTGCCTTGAGGTTGACAACATATGGGCTGCCATTCCCATATCGTCCCAAAGCAAAACAAGTCGCTGAGTGAAGAGCAGTGGCAGCACCCATGCTGAATCCTCCAATACCAACTTTGACTGAAGTGCAACAAGAATCAAACTGCTTATACTTAATTTGTTGAGGTGACAGAAGCTTATCTATCGTGCATGTAAGAAGATTTGAACCTGATTTAACATCTATAATAACATAACAAGTCTAACATGTCCAACCTAAAAGCAGATATGGGCAATGGTGCAAGGTTGACTATCAAGAACAGAATTCCTATTTTCTTACGATAAGTTAAAACACTAGAATCTTCAGTCACTAACTAACTGTTCGGGAACACTGCTAAATTGATATTATTCTACAACATTTAGTCGTTGATTCCTTGTAGTGAGATCAACTTGCTTGGCACAGACTGAATATGTATAAATTTGTCAGAAGCTCACAACAAGTGAAATTTAGACTTCACTGCCAGGCAGATGCTTCTGACAAACTAAACGTTGAGCATACCATCAGCTGGCTCTGTTGACAATAAGTTTGCAATATGAGCTGCTGAAGCATCCAAACCCTCCAAGTCATCATGAGCTTCTTCAGAAATCTCCGCAACATCAAACCCTATACATGTTACAAGAGCATTACGTTGAGTCTATATATAAAAAATAATGATGGAAAGAATGCTTTCCAGTCCTGAAGACTAATTGTGCAGATGTGCAAGTTATTTCACTAAGCAAAGCTAGAGGGCATATATCTTACATGCAGTGCAAGGAAACCCCCCAAGTAATGCTACGGGACGAGTAGGGGCCGTTGGGCAAATCCATTTAATCTACATTGGAAAAGTTAGCAGAAAAATGAGATACTTATGGCTGATAAAATAGAAACTTACCAGTAATCGAGGATAAAAGAAAATCTCAAGTGGGTGTACAAGATGCATCCTTACATTTGGAAGGGGAAGGTTTTCCAGGAGCTGGGACCAGCTGCAATCAAGTACATGATAAATGAGAAACATATATATCTGCAACATTAACTTCCCATGTTCTTCATCAGGACCATAAACAAACATATTAATCAGCAAAAGAAAGAGTATAAAATTGCCAACGGGAGCTCCTATGAATCCAAAAATAAATTGCAGAATGTCAATGTTGTTTTCCTATATACTTGGACTACAACGAACATTTCAAAGGCTAAAAGATACTGCATAAATATCAGCAAGTTGCTAAATGGGACTAGTTTTAACTCAAATAAAGGTTCCTGTTCATTCCTTATTCTTCACACTCTAGGATATTGAACTTTTATGAAATAAAGGACATCCATGACTATTTGGTTGCCAGAATTCAGTGAATTGGCAGTACCCTATTCATGAAATGTGACATGCACTACTTTACAATCCAACTCACCCTGTATAAGCTTAGTATAAGATGAGACAATAATAGAAAACGACTAGTAGAATCTTTTATAATTTCACGGCTCCCAAAGCTTGCCAAATGGAATTTATTCTAACAAGAATCGCAACAAAAGGAGCCCAACATTTTGAAAAGTTTGACATCACAAGGACCCCTTTATTAAAGAACAAGCCAGTATATTGACATTTGCGAGCTCCTATCTTTTTCACATCCTCCAAACCAAAAAGTCCACCATTCCAGCAGAATAGAAGGAAAATGCATAAACTGACAATTTTAGAATAAATATCAAATGCTGACAATTAATATTTACCCTCCACTAGTTCAATCAAACTGTTCATGAGATGAAGTTACTGGAAAGATGAATCATGAACAGTTTGGCTATATAGTAGATAAGCAGATATTGAGGCATGAAGACTCTAATGACGGTATGAATGAAACTAGAAAGTACAGATTTGAGTGTGCGTCTGAAGTAGGAGTCCTAATGGGTCCTTACAGCAAGAGTTTTCATTGCATACAAAGAAAATTTTGGAACTTAAAACTGGACTTTCGACGAATAAGTAAGTTGCACCTATGTGATGAATGACACAATAATGGGGAAGAACACAACTAGAGTACCTTGAGCCATTGTCTCCGAGACCATGTAACCAAACAATAGTAGCCTGGTGTTTCCCTTTTGGCCTCACCACATAAGTCCTCCCAAACTCAAATGAGCTTCTAGCAGATCTACTGCCTATATTATCAACAACAGAGTCACTTCCAGATATAAGGATACTAAAGCATAAACGGAAATCTTGCAATATGAACCGAAAAGACTTGTTTAGGAGTTGTAGAAGGCTAATTCACAAAAGAAACCCCTAGATTTACCAAGCTGGCCAGCTCAAATGTAATACAGAAAAGAACTTTATAAAACATAACATGCATGTTCAAATGAAGAAAAAGAACAGGACATAGAGTGATGTGAGAAACAAACCAGAACCCATAGAATGATGCTGTTGGTAGCTCATGTCCGTGTTCGAAACCGAACAGCCCAGCTGTTGCAATGAATGAATGAATAAATGAAAGAGGAGATGCTACAATGACAAAGAAACCCAGAGGAGTATTGTCTATTTATAGGGTGGAAAAGGAATAAAACAGGTGAATATGCATATTTTCATTATCAAATCTATGTGTAATGTGTACACCAGCTACATATTGGTGCCAGAAACCACGTAGAAACTTGAAAAGGGAGAAGCATCCATTGAAATGAAATTGTAAAATAAAGAAGGCAAAGGACAAAGTAAAAGCAGCAAATCTTTTAACAGCAGAAAGAATCTAGCAGCGTCACCCAGCTAGGAGAGAGAAAGAGAGAGAGAGAGAGGAGTCGTCTCTGGGTTTTGCTACATGGAGGAGAATCTTATGCTTATGGGAAAGGAAGTGCCCAGAAATAAAGCAGCTCACAACTATCAACCACAACAAGAACAGCAGCAAGCAACGGTAGCAGTGATCAACAACAGCTATCAAGAATATTTCTGAAAACTAAGAGAACAATCCAAGTGTGCAAAAGAAAATCTTTTTTCAATCATTTGTTTATGAATTTCTCATGATTGATAGATGCCCATTAACAACAAAGGTTAAAGAATGAAGCTTTCGAGTGTCCCATATATCAATCACAAACAAACAAAATCTTCTGTCATAATGGAAGCACTCAATAGCGGAAAGAAATTATGTAAAACTTTACTTTCTTTCCAAAAAAAAAAAGAACAATAGAATAAACAGATATTCTTATATTTGCTTTGCAACCTGGAATTTCTTTGTTAAAAAATGGTTGCGAGAAAAAGCATGTGACCTTTTTTTCTTTACTTCCATCCTCTTTCTTGCTTTTTCTGCTTTACCACTATAATAATTTCTTGGATTGCTCGAGTCCCACCAACAAAAGGTTTTGTTTGTTTATGCTCATGTGAGAAGACATAATGAGGACATAATAAAGCCAAAACTAAATCTTCTGTTAGTGAGTAATACATATCCCAAATGCATATTGTACGCTGGAACTTGTTTGAATGTGTTTATAAAAACTCTGCATTCCATTTTGAAGCTACACCATAACAAGCCGAACTGGTTTATAAACTACTTTGCAGACCCAAGTTCCTGTCTTGTATTGTAAAATAAAGTGAAGTTGCCTTCTCAAGAGGATGTCAACTTTCCAGGAACTCTCCACTTTCTAAGAAGTATCTTCGCATAGTTACTTCAACAATCTTCCCATTAATTTGGTTCTTATTAGATTGCCACAAGCCTTAACAACCCAAGTTCTCCAATTCATGTCACCCCCTTTGTGTTTCTGTCTCTAGCGTGTATGGTAGTGGGAATCTCTAAATGGGGTGTCACTTCAACCAATATGATTAACACCAAGCATGAAATTTTTACACCTACTAAATTGTCCTGCCCATACACAACATCCAAGGAACTGGAATATGACTTGTTCCATGTGATTGGCTACTTAATTTGTAAATAAGGGACAGTGGCATATATCCTGAAGCTGAGGAAGATAAGTTTTGATATCAAAATCCACCATCAAGTGTTTCCATAGACCAAAGATAGATAGAGAGATAGATAGATAGAGTGTCAAATGTTCTAGCCCACCATCATCACATATCACTTTTGTAGATGACCCTATAGGATGCAGCCTTAATGCAGGTGGAGAAGCATTTCTGTTTCGTATATCAGATAGTTTTAAGTGCTTTTATAGTTGTATCCAACCCAAGAAGTTTCTGTACAGCAACTTTTTACAGGTGAATTCAAATTTCTTTCCTTCTTCCATAGTTATACAACCCAAGAAGTTTCTGTACAGCTACTTTTAACAGGGTGAAATCAAAAATCTTTCCTTCTTCCATAGTTATATTTACCCACACTAACTTACCTTGATTGAATATTGCTCTGTTATTGTATCTAAATACTGTTCATACTGAATACACTTCAGATTCTACGTACACTTAACAAAAGCTAATGTAATTTTTTAGCAGTTGACCAAACATTTTGCAATTGGTTACAGCAGTAAATGGCAGCATCTGATTTCCTTTTCAGGTCAATATTAGAAGAAATGAAAAAAGAAAGAACTTTGGTGCAACTTTTATGTTTGTCAACTCCTTTCCTTCCCTTACCCCACACATAACAAAGTAAGAATCATATCCCTATTACCAGAAAAAAAAATGCAAATATACTTAATCTGGTGGGTTTGTTTAACAGTAGACATGATATGCTGTTGGCACTAGTGAGTTAACGGAGATTAAAATACTAGCAAATTGTGGACAAATTTGCTTAAGTTGGCAATTCAAGTATTGCAAAGAAACCATTTTGATATAGAACAAGTTGCTCTTTTTCTCTAATTTTTTATAGAAAATGTAATGCAAACCCAGGTACAAAGTTCTGTTTTTTAAGGGTTGCTCGTAAGCTGGCTTTCAAGATTATATAATAAAGTTGAACTTATTGAGGGGACAACAAGGGGCACAATTTCAAACAATTGTCAATAAAGTGCAATGCAAGGCATCAATCATATAGAAATCTAAGGTAATAACTGTGTGACTAGACATGTGTGAAGGACATGAAAATAGGTTAGGTTTCCCTATGCCCCTCCTGCAATTTAACCCAAGATAATGTAACTAGATATAAAGAATGATTAGGATTATTGGGTAGGCTGGTACATATGCAGATATGGATTGATTTGCAGGGTAAAAGCTGGATGATTATGAAAAAGGCTGAGTTGGATCCACCACTTTCTCTGGTTTAAGTTTGACCTAGATTAATAATTAAGAATATAATTTATACTTTTGTTTAACAAAAAATTTAAATAAATTTTTACTCTTATTTTTTATACTACTTTCTACCTTAATATTATTAAAATAATACTTATTATATTTTAATATTATTAGAAGAATACTTATTGCACCTTAAAAGTGGTAACATAGATGACGATAAACGCTAATTTAGATCTTTTGTAACTATTAATATAAAAATCACATTTTTAACAAATATTTAAAGAATTTATTTTAAAGATCAATAATTAGTAGGTCCAAATTACTTATTTTTAATATGATATAGAGTATAATAATATAATTTTAATTTTACCTTTTAAAATAATATCATTTTAAGCAAATCCTCAAATCTTACAAACATCTGACACTTGAAAAGACCTCAAACTTAGCCTCTGTTTGGTTGGATTATACTAGTAGGGTTTTTGTCAATAGAACCTTTTCCTATGGATTTTTTCTAAAAAAGTTTTTCTAAAAGTTAGTTAATTGTTTAACTATCATTTAGAAAAGAACTCTTTTGAAAGAACATTATATAGTAGACTATTTGGTGACGTAAAAATAAAAAAGTACTTTTTATTTTATTTTATTTTATTTTATAATAAAAGTATTTATGTGTATAAATATTATTTAAAGTATAACAATATATTAATTATTATATAATTTTAAACCATATGAAACACAAATGAAAATATATCTAACCAAATCTTTTTTATGGATTATAACATAAGTAAAACTAATATCAAAATAAATATTAAAACATATGAAAAAGCTAAATAATATTATATAAACCTCAAAATAAATATTCAAGTTGAGTAAATAGTTAAATACATAACAACTGCGCAAGAGATTAGAGAAGATGGGTTTGCAAGATAAACGTAAAGATGTGTTTGTGGATATTGTGATAATTACGTGTAAAATATAAGGACGAAAGAGACTAAAAAATAAGTTCATTAATTGATCTGAAAATCTACCCAAAAAAGTTATTTGAGAGGATTTTTTAAAAAACTTTAAATTTGAGCTTTTTAAAAAGTTGTATTTTAACTAACAAAAAAGTTATATCTATTAAAGAATTACCTTTTTATTTTATAGACAAATACTTATGTTTTTTTAAAAACATTTATGATTGAGAAAAGTACTTATTAACCTTCAAAAACCTTATCAAAAAAGGCACTTACGCTTATTGCAAGTATTCCTCTATAAAATTACAGGACATGGTTTGGATGAAAGTATGGAAAATAGAATTTATATACCGATAAGAATCTGAATTGGAAAACCAAAGGAGGTTTCTTGGTACTATTAATAAGTTAGCTTACATAAGCAAATGTAAAGTTAGAGAAAAGCAGAGGAAGCATTTAGCTTTAAATGATTTGATTAAATGTAATACAAATTCTCACTGTTATTCCATCCAACCCTAATCTATGATTTGATATAAACTTAGAACCGCAACCGTAACTTCAAAAACAAAAAAGATTTTGGCATGGGATCCTCTTATCTCTGTTCCATGATTCTTACCTATAAAATTTTGAAAAGACAAACCTCGACTTGATGTTTTAAAAGCATTTGCCTCAAACAGATGAGCATATGGTGTGCATAAGTGGTTATTTCCAAGCATTTTATGGCAAGTGATGAGGTGGGTAAGGCTTGATGCACTGCCTGAAATGGAGTTTGGAAACAGAAATGTTGGAATTTTGTGGAAATCTTTGGTAGGTTTAAGGGAATATGTGATTCACGTACAAGAAGCAAAGGAATTAATTCAAGGGAATAAAACCCTTTTTTCTTTTTTTATATAATTGGTAAGGATTGTGACTAAAAGGATTTTTGAATCAATTCCTTCTCGATTCCTGTCCAGGAAAATTGATTTTGAACTGTTGCTTTTTGTTTTATGTCAGGGCATGAGAGCAACTACCATATTCTGATTATGTCACTTGATATGGATGTGTCCATAAAAGAATGACATCTGTCTTCAATTTCTGTAATCTAATCATCTTCGTTATTGTTTTTTTTTAGTTAACGGGAAGCAAAATACTCTACAGATCACAAAATATGTCCGGAGGCACTGCTCCTGACAAATCCTCTAAGAGGAGACGTTAGCACCCTAGGGGTGCATTAGGAAAAAAGTAACATTAAAATCAGAAAGATTCACTTGTGTGGCAAGCTAGTCGGTACAATTGTTACTTTCTCGATAAATATGACAATGAACAACTATCCAATTCCTTGTAAAAAACTTATGGATGTCCTAGACTACGAGGATGAGCACCATGGATCGGTTGATCGAGGAAGGCAGGAGCTGGTGTGCCGCAAGGGAGTTCACTTCCAATTCTATGCGTCGGAAGCCCAACCTCTAGGCGAGCGAGAGGCCTATAAAGATGCCCCAAAGTTCGGCAGTCAGTTGGTGTGCTCCAATCGAGGTTTTGGGTGAAACCTCCTAACCAATTGCCATTGCTATCTCGTCCAATAATCTTCGTTACTGTTTTTGCATCATAATCATATGGTTGAATTCACGTTCCTGTCAGGAAATGTCTGGCGATGCTAAACATTATGTCCAGAACTAACGATAAATGGTTGGATTTTAAGGATACAGTATGATAAAAGTCTGTTATAAATACTTTTTAGTTTTTGAATTTATGTATCTGTGGAATAGCAGTATTCAAGTATAATTCTAGTATGACTATACATGCCACCAGTTTGTGCAGAGAGAACCTGAAAGGCCAGTATTGTGAAGCCCAACTTCATTTGGTGGCAAATGCACAATAGAAGTCACTCATCTTTTTTAAACCTAGACCTCCAAAAACATAATCCAAAAATGTATGTAAATGTTTGAATTAGGAATGGTAATTGATCGGATACGTCTAAACCCAGCTCAAAGTTCAGTTAATTCAAATCTGATCCGAGCCGAACCCAGTTTGAACTGCTTCGGTAAGATGCATAACTGGAACTCAACAGTAAAAACAGAAGAATATAATAGGAAATCCAAGGTAAAGGTTCAATGATTCGTTTGAAACTAACATCAAGATGTTCCTTTAAAGAATATAAGTGTAGTTACCAATTATTTGCCATGCATAGAAGCAAAATTTAACAAGATTCACAGTTTTTTCAACAGATAGCCAGCCGTGTCTACATAATCACAAAAAGGACACGCTGCCAGAGCAACAGCTACAAATTTTATTGCAACAGGAAAATTGAGATCTGTGATTAGTGATGATCGTCATCATCACCATGTCCATCTGGAGGGCCCCCAGGGCCAACCACCTCCAACTGTCAAATGCCAACAATATCATAATTAAAAAAGTCAAGCTCCAATGAAAGCAGAACTGCAATTTTCTTTGAACGTGAAGCAATGACGTCTATATGAGGATATGATAAGAAAAAATGATTTGTATGCTTAAGACTAAGTTGTTAATTATGGTTTATGGTCAAGCAATCTACATAAGCTGTTAAACATATAAACAATTTGACAAACTTAGCTGTTAATTATCACAAAATTTGTTAAAAGATCCAAAGCTCCTAATCAAATCTCACTTTTCATATCCTAAAACACCATCAGTTCTGCATTCAGTCATCCAATTCCAAGTGCACTATGTATGAAGTTAAACTACCTAGTACCTATAACAAACATTTAATCAGCTAACATATGGCTAGATAAGCAATACCCAAATTATTGGATTTATTCAGCAAAGAACCTAGCACCTCTTTATCGGATTGAGATTACCCATCTACCTCACTCAATTAGCTCAGGATCTTGGACAGTGTGTCGAATTTAGAAATTTCTTTTGTATTTCTAGAACCCACTTTGTCTTGTTTTCAAAATATTTTATGCGTTATAAAACTAAAATAAAAACAGAGAATCCATTTTCTCTCTTTTTTAGTAAACAAAAAAAGAAAAAGATTTTGGAGATTGTGTAATCCGTCTCTCTCACTCAATTAGCTCGGGATCCTGGACAGTAAAACATTCATTTGCATGTTAGCATTCAGGTCATGCATACATTAACACAAAATCCTGTTGAATGGCACCAAACTATAGAAATCTAGCAAATATCCCCATATAAAGGTCAAGATCTAGCTAACTCCACTCCAGAAAAGGTCAAATTTTGAGCATTTCAATTGTTACCCTCCACTTACCACAAAGTACTGCAAACAGACAGGACATTCATGAGGCCTGCCCTTCTCCAGCCAAAACCAGACAACATCATGTTCATCCTCTATAATTGAAAGGCATCAAACCATGTTAAGTAGATGCAAACAATTGCAAATGTTTACATCCTTTAATGTAACATAGAACGCGTCAAAATATATCATCATAAAAAAAATTATAGCGATTTAGAGTTTGAATAGGATAACTCACCTCCTTCACCTCCAGGACATCCAACTATTCTCTTGTCATAATATGATTTGATAACAGCAGGAGCTTCCTACGAACACAAAATAACTGAAAAGGGTGAGAAAAGCAAATATACATAGTGCAAGATCATTGCTACACTAAAAACAAAAGACTTATTATAGAAAAGTTTGATAACAATGCAACACTAATCATAAATAGCAGGCAATTCAAAAGATCTAACGCAAAACCTATTGCTTCAATTAGTAATTTACATCACTGAGCATGAGTTTAAGAATGCTATTCAACCTGTATTTTTTATAAGTAAATAGAATACAAATACCTTCCCGCTCTAGTTTGATAATGGATCAAATCCTATTACTCTATGTAGAACCACATTCATTCCTCTCCACAAGTCATTAATTATGATAAATTCATTAAGTAGCCTCCCAATTCATCAACTAAGATATTTTTACACAGTCGTCATAAAGCCTAAACAAAAATGGTCTGTGACAAAAGGAATACAAGACAAGTCCCAAGCAGAGAGCTCATCAAAACCATAGCTTGAGGGATGCAAATTCAGCAAAAACAAAAATGAAACAAACAATTGAACATTCCCGCAATAAAAGTAACCATACAGCAGTAGATGATACTAGCATAAATGACAAGCAATTATCTACTGGTTAAAACCTAAAATCCTATATCTTAAAAAAGGTATCTTGAGCTAAGACAAGATTAGCTAAGGGAAAAAAATATAAACGTAAACTAGTTAGACAACAGAGTGGCAAACAAACAAATGATTCGCACAATAACATAAAATGATTTGATTCTTTCAGAGAGAAAGCACATACCTTTGTGCCAAAAGGACCCTCAGGATGGTCAATGTCAAGAAGTTTCCTTCCCTAACACAAAATAAGATTTTGCAGGTGAGAAAATGCAACCAAGAGAAACATTATGCAGATACTAATTCAAACAGCTCCTTAATTCCATTTTCCTTCTAACTTTTTTCTTAATTAAAAATCTAATAGTGAATAATAATGAATAGAAAAAACTCAACCTCAAGCTCGGCTTCAAGCTCCTCCCGCTCGTGTCCAGTAGCAATAGGCATCACATCCTCAACTCTCTTCTTCACTGTAAACCAAACATTTCCGCATCAAAATCGAATCCGTTAGACAAACAACAAGAATACTACTAGCAAAAGATCTTAAACAAGAGTTTCACAGTACCAAAGTCGTCACTGAAGTATCGATTAAAGAGAGAAGCAGAAGGCGAAGGAGAAACGATGGATCGAAGGACGGAGGCCGCGGAGGAGGTAGATCGGGTAGCGGTGGTGGAGGCGGCAGCGAGGGTTTTAAGGTGTGAAGGGGCAACTCTCCTCCACATCGTAGCGGTTAGCTTTTGTAGTGTAATCTCTTCTCTGTGCCTCTCAGGTCACACCCTTTGCGCGTCCTTTCGTCTCTCGACTCTATTTCCTCTAGCCCGTGTCAATCCTAAACAGCCAAGGGTTTAAAACCGGTCCGGTCCAGTTCAACGGAAAAGGTTGAACCGTCCGGTTTTTTATATAGAGAGGTTATTAAATGAAACCGAACCAGACCACTGATCGGTTCAAACTTTTTTCGGTCAAACCAGGGGGTCCGGTCTGGTTTTTAAATCATTGTGTTTTATTGATAATATAATTTCACATGTAGAGATTTTGAAATCCTAGGTTGAATAGATCTACAGTAATTAGAAGGAGTTGATTACAACTTTAGAGATAGGATGACATAAATTTTCCAAATTAGGATCAAACCTAATAAAATGACTCAAAAATTGGTAACTTAACCCTATAAAATTTAACCTGAGTAATTAGGTTAGAGACCTTAGGGTTAGTTGTTAGTAGGCTCAAGGTTAGCTACTAGTATATCATAGGAGTCTCCATAGTCTAATGCATCAACAAAACAATTACATGATAAAAGATCAATCTGCTAAGGGTTTAAGGCAATGTATAGGATTTCGTACCGTACCGGCCGGTACCGACCGGAAGGTACGAAAAACGGTACGAAATCAGTAACGTCGGTACCGGTCGCAAATTTCGGTCGGTACCGGCCGGAACTAAAAATTTCGGCCGATACCGTGAGTTTCGAAAATTGCAAGGACTAACTTGCAATTTCCGAAAGCTCCTCTCTCTTCGTCTTCTCTGTCGATCTCTCTGTCTCGGTCTCTCCCCGTGAAGTCGTCGTCTTCTGCTCAGCCTCGTCGCCGTCTCGTCCTCGCCGTCGACGTCTCTCCTCCTTCGACTGCTGGTTTGTCCTCCTCGACGTCTCCTCCTCGCGGCTCGTGATCTCTCTCTCTTCCTTCGACCTCAGCCCACTCCTTCAGTCCTTCCTCCGAAACGGCGGTCAAAAGCACAGATCAGTACAAAAACTTGAACTACCAATCAAACAGAGGGAAATGA
>JANVCL010000005.1:5009904-5021276 GCA_026546855.1 Erythroxylum incrassatum | reverse complement strand
CTGCAGGATATGTTGTGGAGATGAAGAAGATTTGTTCCAAACCACCTGGTTTCTATTCAACCATAACCCATAAACCACCATCAACGCTTCATTCCGAATGGTACCTGAAAACGTTGTCTGTATCCACTCTTAACAGTATAATGTTCTCTTCTATCATGTTTCCAAGCCCAAACATCACTTTGCTTTTGTTGAGGCAAAGGTATTTGGTTTATCAACATGATGTCCCTTTGTTGGAAGAAATGGTTTAGCTGCATACCATCCCACCTGTGAAGACTGGGTATAATAAAAGAAGAAACTTTGCATTGATCCAAATCTGAAGCCATAGGAGACACCACATAGGGTTGAGCAAGATCAGGCAACCATGGATGATGCCACACCAAAGTATCTTCCCCATCTCCAATATGCCTATAGCAGCCTCCCGTTAACCCATCTCAAGCTTCTAAGATGTTGCGCTATATGTATGAAGGGTTATTACCAAGTTTTGCTGCCCAAAATGAGAAGTCTTGGTAATACCTTCCCTTTAAAACTCTTGTAGCTAGTGAAAATGGATTTTGTAATAAACGACATCCCTGCTTAACCAAAAAAGCAAGGTTAAAACAACAGTGAATAGCTCTTTATTGAAACAACTGTGAATAATGTTTTTTTTATGCATGGGTAATTAGTGACTATATATTCTTTAATGTTAGTTTTAAATGAATCATAGAACCTTTATCTTGAATTTATGACTAGGTTATCATGCTTTAACTTGAAAATTAAAAATTTTAAATTTTTTAAAATTCCTTCTTTTAAAAAATAACAGTGAAATATACCTACTATGAACATCACATATAAACTAATTAATATTGCTTATATAAAAATTTCAATTTAACTTTTAATTTTGATTTGAACTAATTAAATCTAGTATAATTAATAATTTGTTATAATTATTTTAAATTATTAATTTAAGTTAAATTTAAATATTAGTCTAAGCCCATTGATTATTTTTAAAAATTCAAAAAAATGACATCATTTTGTTATTTTTTAAATTGTCTCAAACCAAGTCAGGTTTAGATAGTCTTAGCTCGAGTCTAGCCTCAGGCTCGGTTAGGCTCAAAAATTTAACCTATGATTAAGTCAATCTAGGCCTAACTTATTTGACTTCGGGTTGAGCCTAACCCAATTGCCATGCTTAGATTGAGGTCAAGTTACGAGACAGTTAAGTTCGAATCTGAACCCAACTCAGTTTAATTATTCATAATTTTATTTTTTAAAATTTAAAATAAAATAACTTTATTTTTTTCAGATCCGACCTAACCCAACTCTAAGTTAGACAGCCCCGCCGAACCCAAATGGGATCCCGATAATGTGAGTCTTGATTGAAAGTCACCGTGTGAATGGGAAAAGGCTAAAAACCACGTGGCTGAGAATAATCATTAAGGTAAGGGAAATGTAAGGATTTGTGGAGTACTACGGTGTATTAACGCTAACACCTTGCTAAATTAAAGTGAAACTACACTATTAGTTTTTAAATATGTATTAAATAAAAATTTAAGTATTTTAAATAGTGAGATCTAAGATTCTTTATTACGATATTTAAATTGATCTTATCATATTAAAAACAATTGGTTTACCAGTTAAATCGTTATAAAAAATATTTGATTAAATTTTAAGGATAATAATGGGTCGACTTATGAGCAGGTCTCACTAATTTTTTGACATAATTGTTTAAAATTAAAAGTGTAAAATAAAATTTTTAATTAAATTTGAGTCTAGATTGTCCGAATCCAGACTTATCCGATACCTAACCCTTGATTAAAAGAGTTAGATCTCAAACTAATTTGAGCTTGATTTGATCAATTAAAACATTTGAATTTAAGTCCATCGGCCAGCCGATTGTTTATCGTATTAAATTTGTAATAAAAGTTAATATCTTCATTATATTTTGTAGTAAATTAAATTATTAACTCAAATTTTTAATATTTTTTATTTTAAACAAAACTAAAATTTGATTATAATAAAATTAAAGAATTGATTTGTAGTTAAAAAATTGAATTAATATTCAATATTGCCAAATGTCGATACTCTAATATACTAATCCCGAAAGAGTACCATTACGACTTAACGTTTTAGCCGTGAAATGCATCAATTTCATCGACTCTCTAATTAAAATTAAAATTAAAATTAATAAAATTTTAAATTAAATTTTGCAATTGACAGCTAATCACGCTTCTTTCAAAATCCACTCAAACACGAAACAAACGATATCACTCCAAAGCAAGCCTTAAAGGGACTCGTTCCTTTCAAGCAACGGTCTTGATATATATATATATATATAATATCTAACAATTTTAAATTTAAGAACAAGTTTGGTTCTAGCGTTTGGGAACAAAAGAATATAATAATTATAAAAAATAGTGTTTACTTTGAAGTTTTCAATTTCAGGATAATAGATTTATCCCATTAAATTTAGGAATCTACTAAACCCACCAAGAGAGGTGAGTATCGAGTTTTTATTTTAATGTAGATTTATCCCATTAAATTTGAGAATCTATTAAACCCACCAAAAAGGTATCGAGTTTTTATTTCAATACAAGTTGTTATTATGTTTATTTTTACTCTTTTATCCCCAACCTTTGCTCTACCATCCTCTTTACTTCTCTATCGCTTTTCAATTCTTTACGATCTCTCATCTTGTCTTATCGCGTCTCATTATCGAAATTTTTTTTTATTTTGCGATAAAATTTTTTTGACAAAACTGATTAATTTTTTAGAGATAGCCCCAATAAACATATGAGAGCAAATTATTTTCATTTTTATTAAAGGTAAAAATGATATTGTATTATCTTTCATTTCCATTAATACAACAAACCAAACAACATTATTAATATTAATACAAAAACTTAAGTTATAAATCAAACATTATTTTTTTATTTTTCATACCCATCCCCGTCCTCTTCTACTAATTATACCTATATTCATAGCCATCCAAATGCCTAGTCAATTTTGTATTTATTTCAATTTTTAAATTATGGTTTTAAATTCAATTTCGTTATTAAAAAAAACTACAAAATGCAGTAATAATCCAAGAGAATACGGGCTGCTAAACCAAAACCAATCCTACATTTTTATCTGACTATGACGTGTCGACACCTAATTGGTGGATCAGTTGTTTCCGTAACTGTCAAGAACATCGACACCACAACCGTCGGATCCAATACACTCAAATCATGAATCCCTAAAAATTATGTGAAATCTTGTTTAATAACCGTTCTAAAAAGTTATTAGAAACAAAATAAGCTCTCGATTCCTCCCACAGAGAAAAAGATCGGAGTCGTTCTTCTCAAGGTTTGATTCTTTTCGCTGTGTATTCAATTCGTTCCTATTGTTATATTCAGTGTGATGTTTGCTCTTGAATCTGCTTAAATGTTTGGCTGTTGAGTTTTTATGTTGTGTTTTTTTTTTATTGATTGGTCACTTTTGGATTCCTGCGGAGGATTTATTCGGTTTTGGTTGATCTGCGTAGAGTTCTTCTTTACGGGGTTTTACGGTATCGTTTTTATCTGAAATATTTAAACTTTTAGATGTGAATATATTTGTGGAATAGTGGTACTGTTGGACGATGTTGATGTTGAATCTTTTTTTTTTTTTTTGTGGTTTGAAGTTAGTAAGTTTTATTCAGAGGTGTGTATTTTTATTTTTATTATTGTTTTTGAGGATCTTATTTAACTTTGTTCGCTTTGTTATTTGATTTTCTTTGTTGTTGATGGTTTATCCTTTTGCTTTTATGATTGAAGAATCTTTTATTCTAGTTTTTAAGGTCTTATGTGCTGTGTTGTTTTCATTCTTTCAATTTTGTTATAGATTTTGTTTTTTCTGTGTAATATGTAAATCTGTTTTCTCATAATGTATCTATCTGCAGGTTGTTTAGTTTTTGAGCGGACGATAGCAGAGTCATGATGAGATTCCGGAAAGGGACTAAGGTGGAGGTACTGAGCAACAAGGAGGTTTCCATTGGCAGTTGGCTTTGTGGGGAGATAATCTCTGGGAATGGGCGCATGTACTGTGTGAAGTATGCTGGTTTTGGTGAGGCTAAAGAGGAGAGGGTTCCAAGGAAGGTGCTCAGGCCTTGTCCACCTCCTGTGGATGGGGAGATTAAGTGGGCTTGCGGTGATCTTGTTGAAGTGTTTCACAACTTTTGTTGGAAGACAGCTCGAGTAATCCAGATTATAGATGGAGATTACTTTTTTGTTAGGCTACTTGGGAATTTTATGGGAGTAAGAGTGCCCAGATCTTATTTAAGGGTTCGACAGTGCTGGCAAAATGGAAAATGGTTGTTGGTTGGTGAGGTAAGTTCTAGTTCTAAATCTCATTTTAGTGCACTTCCCATGATTCTGTGCAATGACCCATGTATTGTCTTGGCAAAGGCATGGTACAGTACTGTTTTGCGAGTATCTGCCGTAATCTGATGCTATTACTGTGCTGTAGCATCCCTCAAGGGAACTTGCATAAGCAAGACAGGCACATGCTACTTGTGTGATGACTTTTCTTTTTAGATGTCCTTTCCTAGCCTTGCCTACACTTTTTTCTTCTAAGATTTCCTTATGAGTTATTTAGGTCATATTACCTATTTGTTTTGTTGGTTTGCTTCAGGGTGCAAGGAATTGTGGCATGCCAGTGACAAAATCACAAGCAAACACTAGGATGAATCAACAGATAGGAGATGACGGCATGGTTCCATCAACAACATCAAAAAGAAGATCACCAATTGATGAATTTGAAGTGCACCAAATATCTGCTAAAAGGATGCAAACAATGGAAAATGTCAGTAGCTATCAACGAATTTGTTCAGCACGTCCATCCCAAGCTTTTGATGAGGTAGAAGCTGATCATCTGGATGAGTTATATGGTGAAAATTATAGGAACTCTCCCAGGTATTCCAGAATCACAGAGTTATCAAGAGTGAATTTAGGTAGGGAAAATCATAGTCGGCTTCTAGAACCTGCAATATCTGTGGATAGTTGCAAGTCATCTGTTGGTAGTTGTAGTGTTGCTGGCTATACTTATAAGTTTCCTGTTAACTCTTTGCCATTGCATGATGGAAGTATGGGGGATTACTGTAGTGATGCTGAGTCCTCTTGTTGTCCGAAGATTAAGGATGAAGAATCTTCCCTTTTCTCACCTAAGGAATTGGAATTAGGATCCCATAGGACAGATTTCCATGGATATTGTTCTACTATTCGACAATTGTATTCTTCAGGGCCATTGAGTTGGGAGGATGAAGCAAAGTTGACAAATCTGCGCCAGGTACTCTGCATTTCAGATGATGAACATTTGAAGGTAGTAAGAAGTTTGACTTCTTCTGATTTTAGAGTCCTTGTTAGCTGATCCAGGGCTCTTAAATGCTTCTCTTGTCCTCTCATCATATACTTCAAAGCCGATTCATCCTTTTTACTTCATGAGGATGTAAATACTACATTAGATAATCATATGTAACATTTGAAAGTAGTAAGAAATTTGTTTGGTCCTATGCAAATTGTACTTTGACCAGCCTTTGTTGAAACAAAAATCATAGTTCATCATTGGCTTATTAGAGAAATTGAGAAACAAGTATCTTACTGTAATTTCTTTTGTTCAATTGGTGTTTTAAGGAAGGAGATTTTGATAGTTTTTCCAGTAAGGAATCCTTATACACCTGGTGCATGCTCTTCATATCATAGCTCACATGTTATCAGCTGCTTATTCTGCAATAGTAGTGGCAATATGGATGTCACGTCAATTGTGTAGGTTGACTTCGATACAAGCATCCTCTGAGTTTGCTTTGAACCTATTTTTCTATCCTGTATATTTTATGTCAGCAATTGGAGTTTTAAGTTTGCCAATATGCTGATGTTTCCCCAGAACATCTTATGGCCCATGTTCGAGGCTTGCATTCAATGTTTCTAGAAGTCATGATGATGATGCCTTATGTTTACAGCCATGGTTGGTGTTGACTGTGGGCAACATCAATACTTTTGAGTATCTACGGATTCTACTCTCTGGCTGCCCTGGCCATTGGTATGGTTTCTCTTGTTTCAATTCATACTTTCTTCATAACTGTATCTGGACTTGTTTGTAGGTTATAACTATCACAGTAAGTTACACCAAGTCCAGTTAGAATATATCCACTAACTTTTACGTATTAACATTGAAGATCGCATTCAAGTTGTGATTTCTTATTGTCTAGTTTTCTATGATTTTTATACTTATTCATGAATTTTTTGGTCCGCTTTTGTTAATTCATTTGCTTCAACAGTTCAATGCTCAATTATAAAAGTTATGGTCAACATTTGTTCTCCTCAATTTCTTATTTTATTGCTTCAAGACTTTGAATTGAGTTAATTTTGAAAGTTTGGATAATGAGTTAAAAAGTAATTCTTTTAATGCATTTAGACGCTGATTTAGTTGGAAATTTTAAAGTGTAAGTTGTTCCGCTGTAACATGTTATTTATAGATGGATGAGTCTCTTCTTGGCCTCAATTGAGCATGGAAACTTTTCCCGGATGTTATCTAATTTCGGCGAAGTTTCCTGGATGTTATCTAAGCTTGGCATATCAACAAAGATGCTGAAGTCCAAATGGGGAAGGTATCTTCTGTTGGTTGACACTAATTTTTGTTCATCATCTCCATTTTGGTGTTCAATCATGTGGGGATGACGACATGGGAAATAAGAGCATCGAGTGAGGTTGTTTTGTGTCCTTTGGATCAGAAACAACCATCTCTTGAGCCAAGATTTTCCCAAATTATAATATTCGGCATACTCACATTCTTCTTCTGGCCTCATTGTGCTGGTTAACCTATTGGCAGCACTTTAGGCTTCAATGACAAGTCGGAGTTTGAGATTGCAGCAACTGTACTGTGCAATGACGTTCTGCAGATCCATGGAGGTTTTTATTGGATTATTTTTCTGTTGTATTCATGAAGATGTATTCAACATCTTGGATCAGTGGGTATGTTCAAGTTTTTATATAACTTCTATTTTGGTATCATCTCCAACTTTGCAACTGAATATCCAAATGAAATTGCGCATTACATCATCTATATTCCTGATTTATGTTTTAAAAAATTAACAGTATTAACACACTTTTATCTCATGACCAATTTCTCTTGGCTGTGATTTACGAGAGTAGTACGCTGTATAAAGTCTTTCTTTTTCCTTTTCAAGCTTGAGATATTCTATGGTTAATTTTATTCTCTCACTAAGAAAAAATGAAATATAAGCCACCGCACCAATAGCTAGCAGTATCCAAGTGGAATAGCATCTCAGATTAGATAAAACTCATCAACCATAGTTGGAAATTATTGTTTAACTGCAGACTGCATTTGAATGTTATGACTATATTTAGCTTCCACAAATAATTAGCCAAAGTATACAACCAGTTAAGCTAAAAACAGCTACCAATACCGGCAGTTGAACTGTTTGTTACACGACGTGACATAAAATAGCATTCCGCCTTTAGCTTTGGTCATCGGATAAATGTTTTTGTTGGGTCACGCAAGTGTAGCTCTTTTGCCCTTTGCATCCCTTGACTGCATACATGTAATGGGTCAGTATTATGTTAATAAAATTAGGTGTGAAATATAGGTGTGTAGGGGAGAGAGGAGGTGGACCTGAGCACCGGCGGATCTCTTCGAATCGAAGAACTGGCTATAGATGTCGTATAGTCTTTGTTTCTCTGATTCGGAGACTGACGGTCTTGCTTTTGAAGCAACAGAATTCAATAGAGCATCGGTAATGATTGGCGACTTTTCAGGCTTACTGCTATCTGCATTACTAAGAAACTCGTGAACTGCGGCAAGCTGCGCATCTGAGAGAAGAGCTTGTAAATCGGCTCCACTAAATCCTTCTGTCATATATGCTATGGCTTCCAAGTCAACATCGGAGGCCAGAGGGAGCTGTGCATTTAATGGACATAAAGATTCAAACTAGCAGGAATTAACACAAGACATTATCACATCAAACAAAATATGAACCAGAGCCTTGGCAGATAAATTGCATGTTAAGTTTGTTTTCTTTTTTTCAAGATGTGAACTTCTTGTTTCCACTGAACAGGAATAAGTCGACTTTTAGCACAGAAATGAGACTTATCATCTTTAGCTTTTGTGTATGCACGTGTTTCCACCCTTTTTAAAGAAGTCTGGTGATTAGCAAGTGATTGCATAAAGTAGCTCTAGAAAGAGGTGTTGTTCAACCATATACACTGTTTGAGATTAGGATCGGATGTTCAATTTTCTAATGGAGTTTCCTGGAATGCCTTCTCATGAAGGATTTATTCTTCAGCCAATTATAGAATCTCAAAACAGACACCGAATTTTAAGGAAAACACGGATGGAAGATAGAGCAGCAAGAAGCCAATAATACTAACCTTTCTAGAAAGAACCGAAAGGATATCCAGTCTCTCCCGTGGAGAAGGAAAATCACAGAAAAGAAGGCGATCTAGCCTTCCAGGCCTTAACAGGGCAGCATCCAGTAGGTCAGGTCTACTGCTTGTTAAAATTCCAGATCCACACAGAACGTGTAAAGAAAAAGACAGTCAATAAAAGGAAGCACAAGGACAAAGAAATGGAAAGTGCACAGAGAAATAAAACAATATGGAGGAGCTTAGGAGTAGGACATCCACTCAACAACTCTCATTTTGCATAGGAAAGTAATGACCTTGTTAAACATAGCTTTTGGCACTATTTTCATAAAATCAAGGATGTGAATCAAGTTAGATTGTACTTGTTCTCTCCTTCTCTCTCTCTCTCTCTCTTTCAACATCCCAATCCTTTTCTTTAGTTCTTTATTCTCTTTTCAAAGTGGGATTCTCTGATCTAATGTTCTTTAGTGATCTTTGTAATCCAAACAAAGGTTGCATGGACAACCTTATCCTTTCCCATGTAAATGAACAACAAACAAATAAACAAAGGGAAACCTGGAAAATGAGATGGCAGACCTAAACAATGACCACGAGAAGAATCTGATGGTAATATGAAACTATTCTATAATAGAACCAACCTTGTTGCAGCAAACACAAAAACACCAGTCAAAACTTCTACGCCATCCAATTCGGTCAAAAACTAGGAAATGGACAAATAAAGCGATGAGATGTTACTCTCAAGAAGAGCATATGATGAAACAAACACACAAACAAAAAAAACTTACTTGGTTGACAACACGGTCAGTTACTCCCGTATTATCATGCCCTCTTTTTGGGGCAATAGAATCAAATTCATCGAAAAAAAGAATGCAAGGTGCTGCAGCAGCTGCCTTTGAGAAAATATCACGAACCTGTAGGGAAAGCATGAATCACCAGCTGAAAGTGTACATTTCAACTTCATAGTAAACAATACTACAAGAAAATGCTTTAGAGAAACAACTCGCTACATACACAATAATGCCCATGACTAAGTGATACAAACTAAACTACATCAATTGCATACAAGAATCAAATGGAACTCCTCAATTTACTGATAAATTATGGAATTGAAACCCTAAAGCCTTTCTGTTTAGTCACCTAACAAAGGTAAGACATCTCTTCAAGCTTGCCCCAAATGAAGTATATCGTATTTCAACCATATAAACTCATACTCTTTGGTTCCTTTTTTTCTTGTCTAAAAGTTTGGGGGTTTGGGGCTGGTTAAAAGAGTGTTTAATTGTTCTCTTACTGCTTGCTCAGAAGCACCAATGTACTTGTTCAACAGCTCGGGACCTTTCACGGATATAAATCGCAAAGAACAAGCAGCAGCTGCAGCACCAACAATATGAGTCTTGCCACAACCAGGGGGGCCATATAACAGAACATTTGATCGCAACCTTAACGGAGCTTGCACAAAGATATTTGGAAACTTTGATGGCAATTCAATCATCTGACATTCAAATTAATCAGTTAAGCTGCTGCACAAAAAATAATCTTCAAATATAGTTAAAAAAGTGGCATAGGGACGTGATCTGAAAAGTGTAAAAAACCATTGTGTAATGAAAACATCACACCTCTTTTAACTTCCCCCCAAAAAAATAAATCACACCTCTTTGATAGCATTCCTTATATCACTCAGGCCACCAACATCATCCCATCCAGAGTGGCCACTCTCAGGAGCAGACTTAGTAATATCTCGCATAGCAACAGGAAGGAACTCATGCATTGCTCGAGCAAAGTCATCCCTGATTAATGTGGGTATTTCATCCTTTTGGGAACTCAAAGGACCCGGCAAAAAGCGACCAATGGCAGAGTGTACAGCTCGGTCAACCAAAATTTCCTGACAGAATGAAATCACTATTTTAGTATTTCAATTTGGTAAAGCCCACAGTACATCATAATATTGTGGGAGTTATTGATCTCTCCCAACTTTGCTCTCAAATGAAGTGAGTTATCTTCTTACGTAGACAATCAATTAATGTTAACACCAAACATTCTACCACGCATCTTCACCAACAAACAATTCTAACAAAATCTAGCACATAAGTTTAACAAAAACATGTTTTTTATGATTTGCATCTGGTCATGTAACAGACATTCAATGTGGTTAACTATTGGGCTTTCCTCCCTGTATCATTGTAGCCAATGGTTTTACCAAGAATCTTAGAGACCTACAAAATGGCCCTCACCGTTCCATATCTTAAAGATCTTACAAAATGGTTAACCATTGCCATTCTATCTTAACTCATCCGGAAATATCAGAAGAATACATTTCAACCCTCGCTTAAATAATATAAACATGAAAAGAAGACATTCGATTAAGACAAATGCACCCCTGTTTGTGTGGTTTTCTTTTCCCAAAGGCAGAGTTGGAGAAAGAGAGAGAGAGCAAGAGAAAAGGCAGTATTTGCATTTAGAATCAGGAGGTGGAAAATACCAGATCATATGCATCATATCCTTCACATTTTGAAGCTATATCTTGTAAGATGTCATCAGAACATTGTAGCAAACGCCTCTGGATTTCGTGCTTTAGTATAGCACAGCGTTCTGCAGCAGCAGGAGCAGGTAGTTGCACATGAAAGTCAAACCTTCCTGGGACCATGGAAAACACAGAGCCAAAGTGCATATGAAAAGTAGGGGGGAAGGAAAACAGCCATAATACATCTACTAATATTTTTGAACAAGAAGAAATAAACCTGATGAGCTCAATGACTGTGGAATACTATCTAGACTCTGCACAGAAGCTATGAAGGCAATGGGGCCAATTCCGCATGAGCTCTTACGCTTTTCCTGTCCATATAACAACAATGATATAACAATGGAATTCAGGAAAAAAAACTAGCATTGATCTTCAGTATTGCATTTGGGACAAGAAAGTGTTCAACATTCATGGCATCACCAGGAAGTTATGGCAGGTTCCTTTCAGAGGCGGGAAGGGGGGGGGGGGGGGGGGGGGGG
>JANVCL010000005.1:4982449-4998433 GCA_026546855.1 Erythroxylum incrassatum | reverse complement strand
AGTAGAAGGAGTAGAAAGAGTGATCTTGGTATGAGTTGTGATAAGGAAAGATTTAGAAACAAGATTGGTGGTGATCTAGAAAATATTGACTGAGTTGCTTCAATCTTTTAGCCACACCATTTTCTCTAGTTATCCAAACAAGATGATTCTTAATTTAGATTAAACTAGAGATATATGGCTACATTTTGTATGAAGAAATAAATTTTCAATTTTGTCTCTAAGAGTCTCAAAATTTGTCATGAACTGAAGAATTGGGTGCAGTGTTGGTGTATGAATGGGAAATTTGTCTTTGGACTTTAAGGGCAAATTTAGGATTGATAGAAATATATTTGAGCACAGTTGCCTTCAGAAAAGTTATAAATCTCTCTTTTATCTTTCCAACGGTATATAGTATGAAAATGTTGGACATCTGAGATGAAAGTTATGTCCTTTTGATTGCTTTAGCCTTAGACTCCATCTCATGTTTGACTTTTCGCGTCTCAGTTTGACCGTCTCAGTTACTGTTCATTGCTTCCGTCTCAGTTACTGTTCATTGTCTCATGCTTGAATTTTTGCGTCTCATGTTTGACCGTCTCAGTTACTGTTCATTGTCTCATGTTTGACTTTTTGCGTCTTAGTTTGACCGTCTCATTTTGCATTGTCTCAATATGACGTCAGCAATTCGTCTCATGACGTTAGCATCGTCTCACTTTGGCCAGAACACTTTCAAGTCCAAATTTGATCCTCTAGCTGATAGAATTAGTCTATAAGGTCTTCATAAGAGTTGTAGCTCTTGAAGTCTTATTTCCAACCAGCTAAAGAACACCTCAATCAGATATCTATAGGGAAAGTTACGATAATTTTCCCAACCTTATATCGTCTGATGATGTCACTTCATCTCAAAAAATGATGTCATATCGTCTAATCCATTTTCAACCCCTCAGATGAAAGAATTTGCCTTTGACGTCTTCTTGAAAGTTTTATATCTTGACGTATTCTTTCCAATGGTATAAAAATGAAATCAATCCAATATTTCTTGTGAAAGTTATGGAAATCGCACCAAAATAGGTTCGTTTCAATTGAGGTCATAAACATGGTTGCTTCTTTTAGCCATAACTTCTTCTCTAGACCTCCAAATGACTTGATTCTTGAACCATTGGTTTCGTAAGACATTAATCTACGTCTCCACCAAGAATTATAGCTATCTGAATTGAATGGAGAAAGTTTGAGTGAAAAGAATGGGATGGGTACAGTGAGTGTGCTCTTAAGTAGTATGAACTGGTATTATTCTACTGAACATACTTCGATATTTTGATGATCTCTGGAGTTATACTGATCCGAATGAGATGATTTTTATTTTGTGGTAAACTAGAGACGTGGGGCTATAAATGGTAGGAAGAAATTGGAATCTAATTCAGCCTCTAATGTGTTTAATCTCTGAATGGATGTTGGGCATAGTACACTATTTTTTATTATGAACAACCCGATAATGTTTAAGGCATATATTCCAAATTACTAAACCAAATTGAGTGATTTTGGTATCAATGGAAAAATGAGACATAGAGGAACACTTTCTAGAAGAGAGTATGACCAAATTACTTCATTTTGACCTTATGATTGTATGTGAACAATAGACCCGAAAGGGGTGTTGTGGAAAATCTGAAAGTAAGCTAGAGAATAATGAATTGTGATTTTAATGGTTTTAGTGAGGCATAAACCTAAGTATAAATTATACTTAGATGAGTTTTGATATGAGATCAATTTTATGATGGAAATTTTCCGGTATTATCATGAACATACATTGTACATAACTCATTTCATACATGCACATAATTGAATACTTATGGTTGTGCAAATTGTGATATTGTGTGTATTATTTGCTATAGAGGGGCAACTGGAACGTCAACCTCTAGACGTTGCCGGATCTTCTAGGCATTAGCTTCGGGAGCAACTTGTGAGTCAACCTAGATGATTTCCTAGGATCGATTTGTTCTGAATGGATTTGATTTGTTTAAACTTCCATATTATTGAAATGTTTGTGATCTGATTCTGAATTCCGGACTTGAATTCTAAGGAGTATAATAGTCAAGCATGTATTGGAAGTACTTGATCCGTTGTGGAATTCTGTATGTTATATGTATTCTCAACAAAAGTTGAATGCCGGACTTAAGTCCGATGAATGTGAGTTTCTGATTTAACATTTCATGTGACATGACATGATCAATATGTGATGCATTTCATAAAATGCATGCTCAGATAAAGGTGTTGTGACTTGAGTAACCATTTTGAAGCGCTTCCATGTAGAACTTTGCTTCGTGAATTCTGATTCTGTTATGCTCCGTGAACTCTATTCTGACTAAGCCCTATGGGTCAGTATCTGTGTAAGTGATTGGCGCTCAGTTACAACAATAAAAATGAATGCGAGTCTCGTGTATATAATATTATAAAAATTGAAGTTTATGAATGGTTCGCAAGGTGATATTGAATGACTATGTGACATGCCACGAGATGTGATTATCTGAACAACAATTGTATGAAATAAATGAGTAATTATGCAAAATGGGCTATGTGTATAAAATCCGGTGAATTCATCAATGATGGTTCACTCTTTGAGTTTGCAAAACTCATCAAAATTGCAACGTTGCCTTTTCAGGACCGAGAGACTACTCTAGCTGCTAAGGGGCTCTATTGCCTTGTGGGTTGAGCTTTGGCAAGAGCAATCATGACTCAAAGGTCGGTCAGCTGGGATTTTTGATTGGTTAGATAGATTTGATGTATTTCCTCTTTCCTGTGGTACTCGCGTATTAGAATTTGTAAATGTACTTATGGAACTTTTGAAAGATTCAATGTAGACATTCGGTGGTTATGAAGTGGAAAAAAAGTTGGGTTTTAATCTTGTAGATTTCTTGTGAAGCTTTACACGTAATTTTAATACCATGCCATGTGAAGTGAGAGTAGTTATCGATCGTAGCTCACCCTTATCGTGGGATATGTATCGAAATGACCTCCGGGCGTTTCGGTTCGTACTCTATGGTAAGGGGCCGCTACACCGTTATTACAGTAAACTCCGCTTCAGTTGTAGAAAGTGCAACACACTTCTGTAACTTTGACTGTCATGCCACAACTCCCCCTGAAAAAGTAATCAAATAACTAAACCATGACAACTTTTGCAATTCTCACTATCTTTATCCCATCTTCCAATTACCACTATATCGTCATACATACGTATTTTCACCAATTATTTTTATAATTTTTTTCATATATTGATATGAATAAATTCTGGTTACTCTGAGAATTTAACTTGAAAATAGGTTAACCGATCCTATAGGTTCTTTAGGTTCAGGTTTAGGTTCAGGTTATTTATGAACGGATCAGGTTACCCTACTATGAACACCCCTAATTGAGTGTTCCTTACATCGTTTTCGGCATCGATGGCGCTTCCATTCTGACACCAGAGAGGTAAGTCACCCTTCAATTGCTTTTCATATTAACGAGCAATAAAAACTTCGAAGAACTGCTTGCTATTGTTGGTATGCATCTTCCTTTATATTCTCCATGAAATGACTAACTGGGTTGAGCATTTCTTGATAGAACTAAGGTAGATTAATTGTTCTCTGACTTTAGCAAAACCACATTCCCTTACTTGCTACGAATTTCTAGTAATGTTCAAGAACCTACGTGTGTTCCTTTCTATCCATATTTCCTTAACGCAAGTCGTAAAGGAAATTAGGTAGGTAATAGAATTAGGATGTGTAATAAGCTTCAGACTGATGAATCATTACAGTATCTATGTGAATTGGAACAAGCTTAAGGAACCTAGACATTTTTGTCTTATCGAAGACTAAATATCTCTAGAGAAGGGACACTTAAAGAACAGATGATCCTTATTCTTTTATTCTGAGTTATACAGGACACAAATCTCAGTAAAATTTAGGAAAGAAAGCTTATCCATTGTACTAATCTTGTTTACGGAAGTGAGTCATTGGATAAATAAGGAGTTAGGCAATAACTCTTTATGCTAGACCACTTCACATTATTCCACTTTAACATTGCTCCGTAACAGTCATTCTCTACAACTTTTTGTTGTGAATAGACCTTACGGGTGGTTTCTCCAAATATATCTGTCAAGAATCAATAAGTTAGGAGTGTAGCTGGTTTTAAGAAGTGAATTTATCTTGGGAATTCCAACCACTTCCCTCCCCTAATAAAAGTCTTAACTTTAACAGTAGAAGGAAGGTGGCTCAGTGATTGGATGGCTGACTGATTCCTAATTAATTGTCCCTTTCTAATCCAATCATCATACCAAAAACTAGCCCTTACTCCATCTCCTACTTGACATGGAATTTCAAAAACCAATTCCTGCTTTATCTTCAACAGTTGTGATAGAACCCAAGGGTAGGAAGTCTTTGGATTAATAGATCGTATACTCTAGCATTTTAGAACATTAAGCATGGAGCCATTTTCCCATAGTGTGTCATCTCCCTGCAAGATTGACTAGAATTTCTTCATCAATAGGGCTTTATTTGATGATTTAATAGGAATAACTCTAAGGCCTCCCTCCAGTTTAGGTCTGCAAACATCACTCCACTTTACCTTAGCATATCCCCTATTAAGGACACCTCCTCCCCGTATAAAATTTCTCATTAACTTTTCTAGTGACTTGATCACTCCCCTTGTAAGTACCATATTTGAAGACCAATTGGTATGTATGGAGTTAAGCACATAATTTACTAGCTATAGCCTTCCTCTAATGGACATGGAATGGTTGGTCAAGAGAAAAATCTCTTTTGAATTCTTAGTATTAAGAGCGGGTCAGTTTGATTCGAGCTTATAAAGTTTGGATTCAGCATAAAACTTCTTAAATTAATTCGACTTCTTATTGAATTTACATTGATGAATTCAAACTCGATTCTTATTATATTTTAAGATTTAAAAAAATTAAAAGGTTTTTAGTTAGGGATGACAATGGCCAGCTAATAGGTATAGATTTGTTTTCGACCGAGGTCCAACTTATTTAGAAGAGTTTGGCCTCGAACAGGGCTGAGCTTGAGTTGACTCAATTAAAAAAGATATTGCTTTATAGTTTTAATTTAAAAATTTTATTTTAAAAAAAATTGGTTGAGTTGACTCATTCTTCTTGAATTCCTGAAGTTCAAAATGAATCTGAAGTTGACGGTTTTGAGAAATAGAACTGAAAGCTTGTGCTAAAGCTTGCCAGACAGCTTGAGAGGAGGTTAGCCCAACAATATATGGAAAAACATCTTTAGAGAGAGAGAGGAGTGAAGCCAGGAATGCAAGAGCTGGTCCTGTTTGAACCAAGTAGCATATTCAGGATTAGGAATGTCAATTGTTGGGTCAGATGGGGATTTGATTGTTTTGGACGGTGGAGAAGAGCCATCAATGAGGTGGTTTAGATTGTGATAGTTTAGGAGAGGTTGGAATTGAGTTTTATATGCCAGATAATTGGTGGGTTTTAGTTTAACAGAGAAAGAATGCTGGGCATTAGTAGAGTGGGACGAGATCTGGTTTAGTGGTTCAGCCATTGGATGCTCTGATACCATGTACGAACAGCAGAGAAGGAGAAGGAAATTTTTGTATATATTTCAGTTATAATACTGTGGCATTTATAGCCAAATACAACAGATATGCTAAGCTAAAAATAAGGGAAAAAGATCTCAACAAATCAAGCATACACCAAGAATCAAGGAATCAACTATATACAATATCAGGAAAATGTCAGCTGTTGATATTGTAACAGCAGCACATATCTGCTGATATGATATTGTAACAACTGCGCATATCTGTTGATATCTTAACAATGGGCTGATCCATTATCATCCCCGTTTTTTAATTAGATTTAAGTTGGACTTTTCAAAATTTTAAATTAATTTAAACTTAAATTGGATTCAAATTCTAATAAATTATAAAATTTTCTTTATTAATTTAATTAAATTTGAAGTAGAGTAAAAAACATAAAACTTTGTAATTTAAAAATTTTGAAAAAAAACTCTCCAATTTTTAAAATTTTCAATTTTTTTTTCTAGTTTTCATTTTTCTAGAAAAATTCCTTTTAGTCTTCATATAAAAAATAATGATGTAACAATAGCATTATGAACATCAAACGTGATACAATTAAATGTCATCTATATCATATTTCAACCCAACTCTTAAACTTGAATTGAATTAATTAAATATAATTTAAACTTATAATTTATTATAATTATTTTAAATTATTAATTTAAGTTAAATTTAATTCATAGGGTAAAAGATGAGTTATATTATCATATTATTTACATGTAATTATGTTATGTTTGAAGTTTATACTATGTATTTTTCATATTAATTTTTTGACCGAATTTAAAAAAAAGGATTTTTCTGGAAAGCTGAAAATTAAAAGACATTTTTTTCAAAAAATTAAAAAATGACGGAGTTTGTTTAAAATTTCTTAAATTCGAGGGGAAACTGTGTAAAGCTTAAATTTTTGGGCTTTGAACTTCACCATCACGTCTACCTTTTTGGGCCATGGTCTTTGCTAACACCGATTATCTGTAATTTAAATTTGAAATGTAATTAAGTGCTCTTCTTATAGTGTTCTATTAAAATTATTAATATTATTATTGATTTTTAATATTATTTGCTTGATAAATACATTTAGTAAATAGTTATAGTAATATAAAAATTTGAAGTTGTGTAATAAACATACAAATTTTATAAAAATTACTTATAACATGAAATGACATATAAATATTTACCATTAATAATTTTTATGAAAAATTAATGAAGAGAACTCTAATTTCAAAATTATTCATGCCATTTTTTATTTTTAAATTAATTCATAAAATATCTCTTTTGTAATAAAAATTCAAATTAAAGGAGTATATGACTAAATCAACTCTTATTCTTAATATTTTAAAAACTAAACTAGATCAATCAATTTAATAGCAGAAATCTTCAACTGAATAACTTTTCAAATTTGTTTTCAACTTATCAGTTTGATTTAGTTTAATAATCTTTTTTATTAAAAATCGATCAGTTTATTAACTAATCGATTTATTTTCATAAACTAATAAGTTTTTATAAACTAAAATAAATTAATTAAAATTTATTTAATAATATTCTTTTTCAATTAAATTTTATTTTTTATATGTAAGGATAGTCTTTTTTAATAAATTTTCAAATTCTTTAATTTCATTCAATATTTAACAATTTTATAAAAGTATTACACTGGTTAAACTTTTAAACTTCTTATTTTATTTATTTAACTTCCGGTCTAGTTTTAAAAATATAGGGTATTCTTAATTTTATTTTGCAATAAGAAAATTCTTATTAAGAATGAAAATGGACTTCTCCAACTTATAAGCAAGTTGAGTGTGAGTTGATCGATTATTATCCCTACCTTCTTCTTGAAGGAATATGTTAGAAATTCCTCACCAATCCCTTTGGAATCTAACGCTTATTCTTTATACCCTTAACCTTGTTATAGTATCGAATTAAACCATGTGTCGTACTACATTTTTACAACGAGTAAGCACATAAAAGGTACAGGAATGGAAACCCTTTTCTTTATTTGTTTCTTCTCACCATATCCTTTTCTCAAACATACAAAGAAATCAGTGGTATACAAAAGCTAATCATGGACTAGTTAATCCATTAGAACGCGCCTTGGATTGCGAACACTAACCAACCTTACATCATCTATTACCGGACCACATAGAGAGCCCGAGAAATCACTCGTCATCGTGTAGAATGTGCTCAGGAACATAACTCTGGTGTGATCTGAGACCGCCTTGAATCGAAGATTGGCAGGTACGAACCCTCCTTTGCCTTTAGACAAGTAAGGGATCTTAGCTTGGTCCTTACCAGCATATACCTCTACTCCCAAACTTCCCGCGCATGAATTGTTCGCGTCACCAACGTTGAAGCTGAGAAAGTAGGTCTTGCCGGGGATAGTTCTAACAACTTGTGCCAATGCACTCTCTTTGCCTCCCAGAAGTTCCACTGCTCTTTTGCCCCCTGGAACAGAGAAGTGATCACGGTCTATGTACTTCACGGCCTTAAGTGACTCAACAATCCAACCAGGTAAAGCACTATGGTCATCTTCGATATGGGGAGGAATCAAGACTCCTGTGGCTACGTTTGGGAGAATGTAAGGTCCCTCTTCGAAATCTCCATTTTTCATCAGATTATCTGCACGTAATTATGAACAACAAAAGAATCAGTAAGTGAATTCAATTTTAAGAGTTTCAACTAAGGACTGACTCACTTATGGTACGTTGAGGATTTGACAGCAGCTTCAAAGCAACAGAATCAATAAGAGGGCCACAAGCAGGGTCCTCCTCCACACCAGGGTTATGGATAGAGATATAGATCTTAGGTGCATCAGCTTGGAAAGCCCATGAATATAAATCCCAACCATTGCTGCTATAAGTAGTTTGCACAGGCAAAATTCCATAGTCATTGGGTTCAGAATTTGGTGAAACCGAGACGTTAAGTTTCTCCTCCTGAGCACAGGTTCTAGCCACATTGAAAGTTATGGCGTAAGTCTTGCCCTTGGCAACCTCAACCTTCTGCTTAATCGAGGCATCGTTACCAAGCCTCACTGCAAAAGCTCCTTCAGGAACAACTAACAACATGTCGCCTTGTTTTTGACCTGATTTTATGTACTCTACCAACCCTGAAATCTCCCACTTTGGAATCGCGTACTTGCCTTTTACTTGGGTTCCTTTCATTGACTTTGGATTCGGCCCAAGCTCGAAGTTACCATTCGGTAATAAACCTGAAGTTAACAGAAACATGTGATAAGGTAACTCATAATTGTTGTCGGTCCTCGGATCTCGATGCACAACATTATTCTTAGGTTTCACCACATGTTCTGTCTAAAGATCATGTGAGCATGGGGTTGTATCTGTACTTTCTTCTTGTTTCGTTGCACCCATTTTTTCTTAAAATAATCTTTGTTGATAATTTTTCTGAGATCAATAGGTTAATTATAATGGACTTTCATAATGATTTAAAATTTTCTTTATTTTAATCCTTATATTTAAAAATTATTTTTTAGTATCATATTTTGTTGTTTAACTATTATACAATTTATTAGATTCTATTAATTTTTATTCATTTATAATTCTAAAATAATGTATTAAAATTTAAAATTTTAACACTTTGTAAATGAAAAAAATGGATAGAAAAACTAATTTATTGAATAAGAAAGGGTTTGTGTGGTAACTGATAATGTTATAGAAAAATAATTAACAATTTTAAGATATGACAATTAAACTAAAAAAAATCAAACTAAACTTAAATTTTACCAATCACTTAAATCTTAAAATATCACTAGTGGTGGTCGTAGTTAAATTTACCAATGGATACATCATACAGTCATCTGTCGGTATAAATTTACCTACATTTATTTATTTTAATATATTTCTGTCGCTAAATAATATTTTTCTTATAGTAACCTTCACATGCAAGCATGAACTAGCTGGCTCACCTCACATGATGCATATTCTAACTTATGGTGATCTTCCTAGGAAACTAAAAAGATTAAAATCCCATTGGCATTAAACCTTACTTCTTACAGGGGATACTAGCTAGTTTCTAGTTATGAACAAGAGTTGCATCTAGTGTCTGGTCTTTTTCTCGTTTTCGGCCTTCTACATGATAAGCGGTCACTAATACCAAAATTTATAAGATAGTTTCAAGATACATGAATTTATGTGTCTGCAAATTGAAGTAAAGGTTTAAGGATCATAGGAGTTCCCACTTCCGATGAATGCTAGCCATTGATGAACATCAGATATGTGGTGCATTGTTTAACTACACATATATGTTAATGTCTGTCAGTGTTAGCAGAAAGCTTACCGTCGGTGACGGAGTACGTCACTTGACCGGCGGTGAAGAGAAGCAGTAGCAACACGGGGGCGACTTTGTACATCTTTACGCTACAGAGAGAGATAATAGAGGGGTAGCCGGTTGGGAAGGGAGATGGTGGTATGAAGGAAGGATGGTGGATTTAGAAAAGAGCGAGCAATGGCTTTTATGCGTTTGAGCCTCGAAGAACGACACTCGCTTTTTGCCTAATTACTCGGATGCCACTTCAGAAATATATTTTATTTTTTTCCACAGTTATTTTTTTTAAAGGAGAGAATGTTATTTTTTAGTTATAGGCCTCGTTTAGTTTTCTACTTTTAAGTTATTTTTTTAGTTGATTTGTTCTTTTCAACTGTTTGACTCTTTAAACACCTACTAAATATGTTCGGAGAGTAGCCTCTTCGTCCGCTGATTTAAGATAAACAGCTAAAAATAAAAACGCTTCTATATAGAGGCGTTTTTCATCCGATAACTAAAATTTTAACAATTAAAAACCAATTGTACTATTTAAATTATATTGCTAAGTTGCTTAATATTTTGTTATTTAAATTTTATTCTTGATTAAGCTGAAATTAAGTACCACACGATTATATTTTTGTTAGTTCTAATATACAACAATTTCTAGTAAATAGGACAGCCTAGTTGAGGTTCCTAGATACCTACATTTTAAGAACAATGTTTGTTCTTATAATTGTTTTATGAAATTATATGTTAGAAATAAAATGTTGATCTTAAATGAAAATAAAAATAGAAAGAGTTGCATAAATTTCTCATAGATGATGAAACAATATAGGTGAACACGAGTTTTTTAAAATCCAAATTTTTATAAGAATATTCAACGAAATACTAAGATATATAATATTCATACCTTTATAATTTTTTTAAAGTCATATTCTCATAAGTCATTTTACACATAAACAACTAATACTAAATAACTAATTTTATCAAATATCTCTAATGAATAGCTAATGCAATCTGCTGGTCAAGCCAGCTGATATAATCAGCTAACAACTAATGTAATCAGCTGATTGTCAAATAGGGTCTTAGTTTAAAAGTATTAGTATAACATCTCATATTAATAAATTATTCTTAACTGAATGAATTATATTTTATAATTTAACATTGAATTTACCATAACTAATTAAAGTTATTAGTTTCTATAGTTTATATTTATTTAATAATAACTTTTCAAGTCTTTTCTTTATATAAAACAACAACATTTTAATAAAACTCTTACGATATGCTAAATTTGAAGAGGTTCAGAAATACAAAATCTTATATTTTTAACTGGTAGAGATACTGTTTCGATAAACCCAACAGATGTTCATTTAAGTTGTTGAAATTAATCTAGATTTCTTGCCAATCAGCACGGTGTTAAATCATTTTAGATTCCAATTGACCTTCACATTCTAAGATTTGTCTTCCATCTGGTGGAGGTCTAATTTCAGACAAGGTATTAAAGACCACATGTGAACTTTCTTTAACAAGATGTTGCATTGTCGGTTCTAAGAATAAACATATATGTTATATCAATATATACGCATATATGAGTGTATATATATAATATAAAAAGATCGAAAAGATATGCTTTATCTTCATAACCTGTCAGCATATGTACATGTGAAAACTTGAGTCTGTAGGCTTCCCAAAATCCTAACTTATATTTAAGAATTTAGCTCTTAATGGAACAATATAAAGACAGTATCTGCAAGCTTCATATTCCAGCATATGGGGAAGCACATGGTTCATAACATTATGTCTGCTTTGTACTTCTGAAATGGTGTCCAAGATCTGCACACATTCAATATTATATATATTACTCTTCAATTATGCAAACTTTGTCTGTCAATCAATCTGTTTAATAAATTTCTTAATACCATGGCTTATGTGGATCAACATAGACTGTTCTCAAATAAGGATTCGAAAATCTGTTAGAAAATGCCTAAGTTAGCTCAAGAGGGGGAGATTTGCATACTATTATAAATTCTTGAATGTCTTTGCAATTGTCCGATGTAGGATTCCTGACACACCCCCTTCAGTCAAAGCAGGATTGGACATCTGATGGACATATTGGGCAAAAGGACATAACCGGGCACCGCCCCAAACCATCGAGACAAATTGGCTCTGATACCATGTTAGAAAGTGCCTAACTCACCCCCCAAAAACTAGCTCAAGAGGGAGAGGTTTGCATACTATTATAAAGTATAAACTCTTGAATGCCTTTGTAATTGTTCGATGTGAGATTCCTAACAAAATCTAAAATCTTGTACAAATTTAAGTTTAGTTCAAAATTCAATCAGATTTAACATAATGAGTATAAGTTAATCGAATTCTTGATTCAAATTCTAATTCGTTTATATGCCCGATTTCGGTTTTAAACTTGATTGAATTGAATTTTGTTTGATAACTTTGAATCAAATTGTACTAAGCGATTTTACCAAGATTATTAGAAGTGATTAAACAAAAGAAAAATTGACAAGGGTCATTTAGATTTATCTGCTGCAAACCTAAGTGAAAGGTGAGGGCATTTTTGATCTGAGTATGCATGCATCTACTGTCTTCATGCATTTTAACTGCCAAGATTAACTTCATCATTAAGTTATGATTTCCGTTTTGCTTCTACTCTGCTTTTTGGTCGGTCAACTTATGATAATTTAGAGTCCAGTGCATGTGCAGTCGGTGATAGGAATGACAATAATTGCAAGCAGGTGTCTGCATTATTTTAGTCGTTAAGAATGGTGGATACTACCAAAAAGTTCTAGCTAACTCAAGGTTAAGGGAAGGAATCCAGGGCATATGGATATGGCTTCATGTGCCCTTTTCATGACGTCTATCTGCCTACAGTTTTAAGTCACAAGATGAGAAGTATAAGTTTCGATAAATCCAAATATACCCAACAACTTTTTCACGGCAGCCATGAACAAGATGGACTCTGTACAAACTATATGCATGCTGGTTGGTCTTTCACGGGTGAAACTGATTGTTTTTTTCTTAAAAAAGTATTCTTTTACTAAATAAATGAAAATAAATATTTTTAATATTTTAAAAATAAATTAATTTTAATATCTCAGCTGGGTTTTAAGTCAGGCTGTCTAAATTTAGTAATTGTTAGAAAAGTGGGTTTAAGTTGAATGGCTTGAGGCGTGAAAATTCACTATCTTTACGGAAATATTTGCCCCTACTAGTTGCTGCAGGGTTTTGACAAATTTCCTTCTAGGATACAACAAGCCTAATGTTCTCTAAGACAGCAAAATCAATAGAGAACCAAAGATGAACTTCAATTAAGAATGAATATGAGAAAGATGAAGAAGAAAAGATTTGGTAGTGTTTTAACCATGAATTGGATGTAGCCTTATATAGACTTAAAGACACTCATTCATAAGCACATGATTTTTCATGGCACCTATTCATAATGTACATGATTGTTCATGGCATCTCTTTGGAAAACATGTGACTATTCATTGATAATGTACATGATTGTTCATGGTACCTTTTGGTAAAACATGTAACCATACATGGCATTTGAATTGAAAAGACATGTCTTTTCATTTATACTTCTTTATTCAATTCCTTATACTTCTTCATTCCATTCCTTGCATTTCAAACTATTTTCCAATAGGCACCCACTCCCTGCCTTAGATTTCATAATGCATCTGCAAAGTCACTCTATCACAAAACAATATTACAATTATACCATCTGATACATCAAACGTGATTCCAGTTCTTAAATTCTTGAGTTACCAAGCAATTATGGGTAATTGTTACTTTCCCTATCTTTACTATTTTTCTCAGGCAGCTTTAAACATGTCCAAACTATGCTTCCACAGTCTCAAAACGTGTTAATGATTAGCCATCGGTGTATTGTGAATATCTCATCTTAGGATGTAAGGCATGTCAAAACTCATTAATAGACTTGCCAGGCGATACTGCACCATGATTTGTTTCTAGTCCTATCAATTGATATATCTATATGTAATTCACATTACATAGTTTCTTTTTTTGGATAAAATGTAATGAATTAAGCATTAAAGGCAATCAAGAGTTTATACATGTTATATAAGAGCTTAACAAAATTTCTAGAATAATATAATTACCTAAAATAAATTGTGATGATAATCACGTTTACTCCACCAATCTACACTCAAAAACAACAAACATAGAAGTGTAGTTTAGGAGCAATTAGGATCACTAAATAACTCAGTTTCATTCTATGTGCCACCAGAAATTGAAGAAGATGACAGAACTTAAACTTATGATGTGGAGCCTATACACGGAAATACACATCATAAACAAAGGACAGAAGAAACTGAAGGTGAGGGTGAAGGAGAAACCCCATGCACAACTACAGCTGATCCATAAGGAAATCTACAAGACTACCAACTCACAAGATATAGGCAACCAAGGCAAAGAATTCCTAATAGGAGGTATACAGACTCAAACTTGGTTGAATTTGCATATCTTATAGCTAAAACTATAGAATATAAGGCTCTGAAACCTATGAAGAAGCCATGAGAAGTAAGGATGCAAAACAGTGGAAGATAGCTTGTGACAAAGAATATTCTCTATAATGAAGAACATGACTTGGACTTTAATGCCTAGACCTCCTAAAGCTAAACTAATTGAGAACAAATGGTTATTCAAGCTGAAAGAAGGAGTGACAGAAGCAGAACCTAGGATTTATAAGGCTAGGCTTGTAGCTAAAGGGTTTAGACAAAAGGAAGGAATTGACTACAAGGAGATATTCTCTCCAGTAGTCAAATTCAAAACCACTAGACTTATTTTAGTTCTAGCTACTCTATATGACTGGAAATCCATCAAATGCATGTCAAAATAGCTTTCCTATATGGAAAGCTGGAGGAGACAATATACATGAAGCAACCAGTCAGATTTGAGGACAAGAATAAGCTAGATCATGTTTGTTTACTTCAGAAATCCCTATATGGGCTTAAACAAGCACCTAGGCAATGGAACAAGAAGTCCCATGAGGTTGCTGCTAGTATGAACTTCATTAGAAGCTCATATGATTACTGCCTCGATTTTAAAGATCTAGGAATGACTAAAGTAGTGTTCATGTTAGTCTATGTGGAAGACCTAATAATAACTAGAAGAGACTTGAATAGAATTCAAGAGACAAAGTCTGAATCATGTAATTACTTTGAGATGAAAGACTTGGGAGAAGCAAAGAAGCTTCAAGGAATGCAGACAATCAGAAAAAGGAGGGAAGGAAAATTATGGCTTGCTCAAAGAAACTACATCAGAAAGGTTTTAGCCTAATTCAACATGGAACATGCTAAACCTAGTTTTGTTCCCCTAGGATCTCACTTACAAATGGTGTCTAGCAAGAGTCCTAAAACTGAGGATAAACAGAAAGCAATGGCTCACTAGCCCTATGATGTTGGTGTAGGAAGCATTATGTACATTATGCTATGTACAAGGCCTGACCTAGCTTATGCCATCAGTATACTAAGTAAATTCATGGCCAATCCAGGTTTAGAACAATGGAAAGGGCTAAAAGGGGTTCTCAGATACTTATCTGGAACCATTAACTACGGACTATATTTTTTTTAAAATGAACTAACTAAATGAAATTACTTGTCATTATGTGGTTATGTGGATGTAGATTATGCAGCAGATAAGGACACAAGAAAGTCAATTTATGTATATTTTTCACATTATCAGCAAACACAATCAGTTGGAAAGCACAACAACAATCAGTAGTAAGTTTATCAACCACAGAAGTAGAATATTATGCAATCACTGAAGGTGTAAAGGAGCTAACATGGATATCAGGCATATTGAAATAAATCAACATTGATATCACAAAGCCAGTAATACATACAGATAGTTAGAGTGCGTTGTACCTTAGTAAAGACCCTGTGTTGCACAAGAGATCCAAGCACATAGATGTCAGACTCCACTTCGTCAGAGACAAAATTGCAAAGGGGTTCTTCAATTTGGAGAAAATAACAGGGGATAAAAATCTTTTAGACTTTGGAAATAAAATATTAACGCAAAAGTGAAGTGAATCACACGTTAATACAATACTTAGTAACGATAGATAGATGCACAAGAAGGGGGTTGAATTGTGGTAAACTTTTCGTTAAACCCCTTTTTGAAAAATTCTTTCGCTTAAAA
>JANVCL010000005.1:4906388-4921564 GCA_026546855.1 Erythroxylum incrassatum | reverse complement strand
GAAGCTGTGCCTGTACTACATATATTCTCAGTCTAATATTATGATGTTTTATTTTATTTTATAAATATTAACTATTTATTTATGCGAGTTTAGTGTCTCATTCTATTTCATAAATTTTAGTTATTTATTTATATAAATCTACGCGATGATTTACAATAAATAAATAGCTGAGATTCATAAAATAAAATAAGACACTACAATATTACATAGAAGATCTCATCGTCAAATCTAAAGTTTAAACCAAAGCCCTTCACCTGTCTTATTTAATTATTATAATATATTTTTAAATTTTCAAAAATAAGTGTCAAGTTCAAATACAATTTTCATATAAATATATAATAATTAATTCATACCTATCCTATAAATTGTTTGTATGCTGAACAAATAAGTTAAGATGAAGATGGGTATGTGGGCAATTATTGAGCCTGCCCCAAGAATTCCGCCATGAAAGACCATTTTTGTTGGTTTGCAATTAACCACCTATACCTATATGAACGCATGGCATGAAAAAGGAAAAAGGGTATGCACGAGATTGTGCAAAGAAAGGCTTAACGCCTAGAAAAAGTGTAAAAGAGAGGAGGTGATGGTAACTTCAGAGTGGAATCCAAAGGGGTATTGTTGTAAGGTCATTTTTAGATTAGATAGGCACGAAGGAGATGGTGACATGGAGAAGAATCCAAGAACGGCTTGATAGAGATTTACACGAATAGTAGATGTAGGGGTACAATGCAAAGGGAATCGTTAAAAGGCTTTAGTTGACAATCCCTCAGCCCTCAGCTACCTTCCTCTTCTTATGCCACGTTCTCAATTATTGCTCCTCTCTCTTTGTCTCTCTCTCTTACCTCAGTCCAAGCCTCGACAGTAAGACCTAACATGCTTCAACTTATGAACTCTCCCCACAAACTCGCTGTCTGAGGTTGACAGCTGTCTGTTGGTGAAAACAAGGTTATTATTCGATTTTATAATTTACCATTATTTTTTTCTCATTAGGTGTCTTCAGATAGTCCAATTGTAGGAAAACATCTTTAAGCTATTCACATCGAGACTAATTCCTACTCAAGTTGAAGTTGGGTAAGTCCTGTTGCATATATGAGAGGGTTTAAACTTATAACCTCACTTAAGTCAAAAGAACTCCTTATCAACTTATCTTTGATTATAATTTACCATTATTAATTGCCAATAGCTTTCGAATTTTTTATTAGTTGATAATAATATTATTATTTAACAATCTTAGCTTCAATCCAAACTGACTCTGACTTTCACATAGGGTCGGTATATTTATAGGATAATATATTTATAAAATAACAATAATAATATTATTGTTAATTTAATTTAATTCAATATTGTTAAGTGACCGTTTTATTACAATAGTTTAAGCTATTGTATAAGACTAACTTAATTAATTCTATATATTTACTAACACACTCCTCAAGTGAAAGTTTTTTAGACTTGAAACTTGCAGTCTCACTCTACCTTGTGCTGAATAATAGGTAGATGGTAAGATTTGAACTCACGACCACTTGGCCACAAATGCTCTAATATTATGTCAAGTGAACTTTTCACCACAATTGCTTAAACTGTTGTGTGATGCCAACTTAATTGGTTTTATATATTTACTAACAAATATTTATTTATTTTAATTTAAATAAATTGAGAAATTACATTATTATGCTTACATATTATTTTATTTCATTTTATATTTTGAAAACTTATGATTAAGTTAATAAAAAGTGAGTCTACTTTAGTTAGAAATTTAAAATTATTTGGTTTAATTATTTTATCATATTTAACTTATAATTTTATTTCTAACAACCTCAACTCAATGCTTATCTTTTTCCCGTGAAAGTTCCATCGGACTTCATGCCCGCGCGAGAGTACAGCCGCAGGTTCTTGTTCCTGTAACTGAGGGAGTAAGATGCTGTGGGGCCCACAAGGTCTAAAATAACAGTGATTGGTTCTCAACACCCAATCATGACGACACGTGGCTGGTGGCTGTCGGCTCGAGGAAAGCCTTTTACGCTTGACAAATCACGTGGTTCCTAGGCTCAGATACTAAAATTAAAAAAAAAGATAATGCCACGCAAGCAAGCCAGCTTTAATCCAGCTAATCACGCCATTAACCACTGATTATGAAGGCGTGGCCCTAAACGACATGTCACATTAAACCTCAGATAAAAAGGAATAAAATGTCACGCACGTCAAATGCAAGGTAGATAAGGCCACTTGGCTCCTACTTCATGCGTAATTGACCGATACATGGTCGTTTCTTAGCAATCATTGTGCCTATGTGTAAGTGTTTTGGTTTTATTAAATGTAATTATTGTATTACAACTCACAAACACACGTGAATTGTGTCTTAGCAGGCAAGTAAAAGTGATTACCTCGTGTTGAAGTCTTTATTGTTTTTATTAAATACGTATTTTAAAAGATTGAAAGACTATAATTATAATTTAAAAATAATTTTTAATTTTAATGATTACTATCTCGCTTAGTCTAATGACATACTAAATCATTTGGATTTACCTCTTGGTAATGTCGGCCAATGGGACATTTTTTTAAGGAATAAGATCTTCTGTCTAATTTTATGGTATCTTATCGTGTCCAGTAAATTTCAGCCATTTATTTATGCGGGTTTCGCGTGGAGCCCGCATAAATAAATGGCTGAAATTTACTGGACATAATAAGACACAATAAAAATTGAACAGAGGATCTGAACTCTTTTTTTAATAGGGTCATCCTCCATGAAACCTAACAATTAAAGTTTAGGTGAACTATTTGTAGAAATGTTGAGGAGTCAACTCTTCCAATTAGGATTACCTTTACAAGTTTTTCTTCCATAAGTTTGTAATTTCAATCACTTATTAATAGTGGATAATTTAAATATTTTTAATTTATTTTTCTTATAAAATTAGAACCTTATCCTTAAATCATTAATCAAGAAAAACACACAAGTCAAATGTTAGAGATAATGAAGCCTCTTAGGTGAAGTAATTAACAACCAATAACTAACTCTACTAAATCTAAAAAACATGATGTACAAGTAAACTTGTAGGAGGGTTACTTATTCTCATATTTTTCCATATAAATAAAAGTACAAAAAAGGAAGTTAAATGAAATCTTAACACTACAGAGAGAAATGGTAAATATTAAGAAACTCTATTCACTCGTGATATTATTCAGAAGAATTAATATAATTTTACTTTTTTAGACCAATAGAAAATAGTCTTTTTATTAATAAAAAATAAGGCTACGTATTATTAAACCTCCTTAAACTTTGCATTATAGTGGAACTCGTTAAATCTTGTTTTTGTTAATGTTGTTATTGTTGCTGCTACAAAAGTCATTGATTAGGCATATAGGCAAGAAATTGTGGCATATCCTAGATCAAAGTGTCATATTGAACTATAGCAAGTAATTAATACTAATTATAACTCATTAGTTTAAAACAGATCCAAATCTTCTACTATTTGATCAATTAAAGAAGGAAATTGTGAATATAATTTAAACAAATATATATTGATTGCTTTCATATAATCAAATTGATTAGTTGGAAACCAAATTGGCATGTTCATGTATTCACCATGTGATGACATCATCACAATATTTGCCTTCCTATTTTAAAATATATATAATCATTATTAGTAATATAAACCTATAAATACATTATTTGTGCTTCTCACAAGAATGGAAAATAAGCATAAGGAAAAAAATTTAAGATAGAATAAAACTCAATTTGGAACAAAACACATGATTAAACATGAAAAAGAGGAAACTTCTAAAAAAAATAAAAAAACATAACTTATATACGTAAAATCTCGGAAATTCCAATAATACGTAACCTTAATCTTAACTAGATTGACATCTAATAGTTTTTTTGATATAATATAAGACTATTCTTACAGAAGAAAAGTCTATAGGGGAAAATAAAAGAAAAGACAAGATAAGGAATTACGGAAAGAGCCCAAAATTAGGGTTAAATTGATAAAACAGAAAGACAATCAGGGCTCCAGTTTGCTTGTTAGAGACAAATCCCGTTATTTTGGTCCCCAATAGTGATTACTGATTAGCGCTTTCCTTCTTATATATTTCCAAACATTATAAAAATTGCTATAAACCGAGTGAAAACATAATTTTTTTTAATATGCGAATAATACTCTTAGAATTCAACAAAGAGCAAAATTCTCTCTTCCATTAACCAGTGATCTCTCTTTCTGCGTCTTTGCATCTCTCCTGGATCTGTACCATCTCCAAAGTTGGTATCTTTACGGTGATTGCTGCTTCAGAATCGGCTGTGGAGATCAAAGTTCAAAGCTTTTGTCTCTGTTGCGATCAAAGTTCAAAGCTTCAATCTTTTCTTGTTTTGTTAGGTTTTGTTAATATTGTTGGTATGGTTTGTTACTCGTTGCAACCCTTTTGTTCATATACATTTATATATAATATATATGTTTATGAGTTAGACTGTTTGGTGAAGTCTGTAGACTTAGATGATATCTCGATGTTGAAATAGTGGATGTTTACAAGTTAGCTTGTTTGGTGTGGGATAGATTGAGAAGAAAGTGGAGGATTGTTATAGGGAGGTGGGTTGACCCGGGCTGTGGAAGCTCGGGAGCGACCCGGATCCATAATTTTCTGGTAATGGAGACTAATCAGATGGTTGGATTACCGGACTCCAACTCATGTTACTTGCAGAAGTTCAGACTCTATGAAACTCGCTCGGTACATACTTTCTATCTCTCTTTCTTCGTCTTCCGTTTGCCGTTCCTTTCAGAGCACGCGTTTTTACTGTGGTCAATTTTGTACGTTATCATTTGGCTAGAGCTGGAGAGTCTTATGTTTGATAGTTTTCTGGATCAAGTTTGGTGGATGATGGTTTGCATTGGTTATGGTTTACATTGTTGGTTCGATGAACATAATAGACCTGATACCTATGTACCCGAACCACCGGTTCCACCGGATCTTCATCTGTGTCTGGTTATATATAACTGCTTCTTGAATCTAAGTTACATAAGAAAATTTTGATACTAAGAGCTTTTGGTCCTTTTGTGCTCTCGTGAGTTTGAATTTCCTTGCATGCAAGGGATTGCGTCTTGCTTAATTGCTATTGTTCTATTGCATGCACTGTTTGAAGTGGAATTATGTGTTGTAATATGTCTTGCTGTTCCAAAGGAGTATGTTTCAGTTATTATTGGTTTGTTTGTTCTATTTGCAATAATGATAAAAGTTTAAACATCTAGCCAAGCAGCTGTTGATCACTTTCTCTTATTGATGTGTTGCTCAGGTTCTTTCAATAAAAGACTTTTATGAAATTTGATTGTTATTGCTTACTGTTAACATAGTAACAACATATGCTGTTATTATCCACAGCATATAAGATATTTCTTTCCTTATTATGTCATAATCTTTAGTCATTAACTTATCAATAAATAGGCCGCTTGACCTCTTCCACATGTTTAATTGCCCTTTCACATGGGCTGTAAAAGTTTTTTGATCAGATTTATTTGTTGTTTTCATGATGGGGAATTGATTCATTTCTTGATCTAGTGATCTCGTATAGTAAGAGGAGCAAATGTTATTACTTAGTTAAGTAATCATGTGAATTGCTTAAACTCACTCTATGCGTTCGTGCGTGCTTTCACTGTTACACATGCCGACAAACTACTACCTTAGGATGCTTGGAGAGTATAGTTTTGCTAGCTGTTTTTCTGGTGCTTTAATAGACAGTGGAAAATCCTTAGTTGTTCTTGGCTGACTTCTCTAACTTTTCCTCTTTTTCTGTTACCTATTACAATGGTGCTAAAGGGCCTCTTATCGATTGACTGGATTTTATATCCTTTGAACTGGAATTCAACCCACTGAAATTATGCGAGCTGCTTTTTGAAAATATTACCTTTTCATGCACATGAGTAGAGTTGAATCCAATTTTTATTTAATTAATGTTACATGCAACAGAATTTCTACATGATAGGAAGAGACAAAAATCGAACCTTTTGGAGGGTGTTAAAGATTGATCGATTGGATCCATCTGAACTTAGTATCCAGGAAGATGTGACTATATACTCAGATAGTGAATGCTCTGACCTGTTAAAGCGGATACATGAAGGGAATAGAGTGACTGGAGGACTTAAATTAGTAACCACTTGTTATGGAATTGTTGGTACGCTTTTTCTTGAATCCCTTCATAACAAGCTTGTGCTTCTATTTTGTGTCTCTACTAACCATTTTGGTTTTCCTCTTACCCAGGATTCATTAAATTTTTGGGGCCTTATTACATGCTGTTGATAACTAAAAAAAGGAAAATTGGGATTATTTGTGGACATGCAATATATGCCATCGCCAGCAGCAAGATGATCCTTATTCCACATTCCTCTGTGCTGTCCAATATGACTAATTCTAAGAGCGAGAACAGGTCTTTTGTTAAATTTGCATGTAAATGTAATATACTAATATGTACTTGGTACTTCTAAAGAGACACATGAGATTATTTATAAGTTGCCGGTATTCATTTGTAATTAGACGAGGAATTCTTCCTAGTTTGTTTGTTTTGTTATCATTTGTTTATGGATTGCGGCAAAATATCTGATTTGTCTTCATATATTAGTAGACAGGTTCAACACTGTGAAGGTAATCTCTGTACTTTTCTGTAAATATGCCCTTCAGTGTTAATTAATGACGAGTGTTTCTGTGAATAAATATAACTCTTGGTGGCCTAGTTGCATTACCTTTCTTTGTATTTTCTTTAGTTGTTGCTTTTTCCTGCTTTCCTTATATGTAATACAGAACATCTACTGTTACATGATGGAAATTTAGATGCTCCTGTATCTTCTTTTATAGTTGATAATATTATGTAGGCCATTGCCAGTTTGTTTCTCACATATCTACAGGGGCATACATCATTGCCACTGTGATGTTAGTATAACATGTTTCATAAGACAAGGTATATGTATCCATGGGGGAAATTTCACTTTCTTTTCTTTCTTTCTCAGCTTCTTCATTTTCATCAATTGCTTTATATTTAAACATTCAACCACTGATCCAACAACTTATTGACATCGACTAACTTTCATTGTCTTTTTTTGGTTATGTAGATACAAGAAGCTTCTTTGCATGGTGGATCTCTCAAGGGACTTTTTTTTCAGCTACTCATACCATATCATGCATAGTCTTCAGAAAAACTTGAGAAATGAGGGGGCAGGACAAGTCCCCTATGAAACTATGTTTGTTTGGAATGAGTTCTTAACTCGAGGAATTCGGAATAATCTCAAAAATACTCGCTGGACGGTGGCACTGGTGTATGGCTTCTTTAAGCAGGTGCTGTTTCCTTATCTCTATATGTAAAATTATGTACCGAATTAGTGAAAGTAGAAGTAGGATTGATTATCTGTCATCTTATGTGGACATTCTTTTAGAAGTTTTCTTGCTAGGATGGGTTATTATTCACCGAAGATTTCTTTCTATTTCATTTATTTTAATCATTAAACATGACTTGTTCTCAGTGTCTGCTAAATGTCATAATAAGTTTGAGATTATGTGTGTCGACTATTTCTCTCTTTGTCTCTCCATCTGTCCCTCAATCCTCTTTACTTGTTTAATGATGATGTCTTTCTTATTTTTCAAGTTATGAAGTTTGTTACTCATGCTAATATGACTGGAATTCCTTTCTTTAGGAGAATTATTAATGATAGTTAGCGCGAGTGAGACCTTAGAGCATACATCTGTCCTGGCATTTTGGGGGCTTTTTTAATCTAAACCAGTATAAAATACATTTGATGTTGAGTGTTTCATGTTTTGGGGTATAGGTGAAACTATCAGTCTCCGGCAGGGACTTTAAGCTAACTCTCATTGCAAGACGCTCTCGACATTATGCAGGAACAAGGTATGGACGTCCTGTTTAACTACTTGAAATATTCCAGGTTGATTTTGTCTTTCAATCTCTATTCAGTGCTCTGGATTTGTGAATAATCTCCTTTACAAAAAGCCTTCAGCTGATGTGATGTAATCTGTAGATTCAGTTTATGGTTATCCCCTCCTACTATAGGTACTTGAAACGTGGTGTGAATGAGAAGGGTAGAGTTGCTAATGATGTTGAAACTGAGCAAATAGTGTTTGAAGATGTTCCTGAAGGCTGTCCAACTCGAATAAGTTCCGTTGTGCAAAACCGGGGTTCTATTCCACTTTTCTGGTCGCAGGAGACATCGCGACTGAATCTAAAGCCTGACATCATTTGTACTAAAATTGCTATCAGCTGTTATTTAGTGGTCGCTGTTATGACTATGCTTAACTGGGTTTCCTTTTCCTTTTTATTCTACAGTATCAAGGAAGGACCTAAATTATGAGGCAACAAAACTACACTTTGAAAATCTTGTGAAAAGATATGGAAATCCAATTATTATCTTGAATTTAATCAAGGTAGCCTGTTGCAACTATTGTGTGATTTCTTTCTGCATGTGTAAAATTTGTATCGTCTTCATGGTCATGATAAATTTGATTTCCATGCACTCTTAACTTGCATTTCTTGCAAATTTGTTGCTCCTGACAGACACATGAAAAAAAGCCTCGGGAAACCATACTTCGGGCAGAGTTTGCAAATGCTATCAGGTTTATTAATAAAGGATTATCTATGAAAAATCGTCTAAGGTTCCTTCACTGGGATTTGCATAGACATTCTAGAAAGTATTTCTTTTTCCCTTGTTCACATTCTCTTATTTTCCCAATTATGGTAAGATTAACTAATAGGAATTATTTTGCTTGCATTGAGCAGAGCTACTAATGTATTGGCCCTTCTAGGCAAAGTGGCTACATATGCGCTAAACTTGACTGGCATCTTTTGTTGCCAAATTTCACCCAGTTTAACATCCAATGGACTGTTGACATCTTCATACCTTGAGTAAGTTACCTGAAAGTTGCATAAGATATTCACTTTGTTTCTTTTTTTCTTCTTCTTATTCTTTTTGAAGCCCCTAGAGTCATTTTTTTTTTGTTAAGCAGCCTTTAATTACCAATTTCCGCAGTCTGTGCATCCTCTCCTTGAAATGTAACTTTCTATTCTGTTTTAACATGTGATTTGAGGGAACAATTTGAACTTGAATGGTTAAGGATGATGTATGTATTCATCAACCTATTATAGGTAATTTTATACAACTATTAGTTTGTTTCTTCCCAGTTACTTACGACTTTGCAAATACAATATGTTATACAGAAGAAACAATCACAACCATTGTCTTAAAGATCCTCACAATGAGACCAGCTGTTGCAGGAACTTGAATTCTGATATTAGCAACGATGGTAATGGAAATGGAAATCAGGATTTCAAGGGTCCACTATTCCAAAAAGGAGTTCTAAGGACCAATTGCATTGACTGTTTGGACCGCACAAATGTTGCTCAGTATGCATATGGAATGGTGGCCCTTGGACGTCAGCTGGTTGCAATAGGATTTACTGAGCACCCGAATATTGATCTATTTAACCCTTTGGCTGAGAACCTGATGAGAATTTATGAGTCAATGGGCGACACTCTTGCACTGCAATATGGTGGATCTGCTGCACACAACAAGGTAATTGTGATGGATTTCGGGAGGCTCTATTTGCTAAAATACCACCAAATGGAAAGCAAATTTTGGTTTGGTCCTCAATTTTGCAGTTTTTGAGTTCATTGAATGCGAGTCTTTTTCTTCCTGTTTATTTAACTCTTGATAAATATGATATATTATATTGTAATAGGGGAATGAAAACATTTGTGAAATTGCCTTTTTGGAATGAAAGCTATTAGTTTACTACCTGAAAGCTGATCTTTTATACTTCATGTGGCCATGTTAAATGGTATCTCATCCTTTGTTTAATCTTTCTAAATATTTCTGGGGTCCCATAGTTTCTGGTTCCTTTCAACTGGAATTCCGGCTTTTTATCTGACTTTATATATTGACGATTTTGAATAGATATTTTCTGAGAGGAGAGGGCAATGGAAAGCTGCAACTCAGTCCCAGGAATTCTTCAGAACTCTGCAGCGGTACTACAGTAATGCCTATATGGATGCTGAAAAACAAAATGCCATCAATGTGTAAGCCATATGCCCTGCTTTTAACTGTGGTTTTCAACTTGTTGTTTCACTTCCTAACACTGCCTAACAATATTGAGTTTCTTAGTTACTTCTGAGGAATGAAAGTTGATAGGATAGGTTGCCATCATTCTGAAATTGGCTAATCTTATACAGGTTCTTGGGTTACTTCCAACCCCAGGAAGGTAAGCCAGCACTCTGGGAATTAAATTCAGATCAGCATTACAGTGTTGGAAAGCGCGGACCTGATTTGGTTAATGAAAATTCCAGGTGCGCATTTCTTTCAATTTCTTACTAACATTCTATTACTTCCAAGTAGCTTTTTTCAAATTTTTACATTTAATAAGAAAATTATCTCTCTATGCATACTGATCATGATGCATAATCAATGATGATGAAGGTGGTATGCAGTCACTAAAGGATGACATAGGCTCTGATTTTGAGTGATAGTGAAGGGAATAATCAATAGTATGTACAATGTACGCAACTGGTTATCTGGCATCAACTTACAGGGAATGCAAAATTTTATGATGGGGATCATGGAAATGGGAATATTAGAATTGAGTCTGGTAGCACAAGCAATGATATATAGCAGTCAGTAAGGGAGTGGTACAATTTGAAGATAGGGAATGGGATGGTTTGTGGAAAAGTGGATAAGCTTAAGCTAACGATAACATAAAAGGATATTATGACACAGCATGTGGAATGAACATACCATGGAAATTTTTAGGTATGACTTTAGATGAAGAGAAAATGTATTCATGGAACCAGCAATTACCATACAATGTCTACCTTTATATTGATCCAGAAGAAGCTATTTCAAATTGGGAAGTGCTTGTTTAATGAACAGGCTCTCAGTCTGCAATCCTTACAATGTCGGTAGCTGGTAAGCTACTCCCAGTTGAGTCAAATTAAGCTGCAGGCTCCACTCCTAGTGATTCCCTTCCATCATTCCTTTTAAGTTTCAGCCTTGCGAATAGCTTTCAGTTTTTCTTCTATGAGACTTGAGAGTTGGCTATATGTTAATAATAGACCAGACTCTAGAGGTTAACCTATATTAGTACATGTTAATTGTATTACATACCTGTAGTTTTGTCTGCACTTATAACTTACCATGTTAATATCTCGTATCTGAAGGTCAATCTTCAAAAGATCACTCTCCGATGGCAATATCCTGTGTGAAAGTGACCCCCTTGTCACAGTGGCCAGCGTTGGAAACAATAAGCCCTTATGTGAACAAGAGCATGGAGCTAATAAGGGTCTTTCAGATTCAACTCCAGAAATCTCAACTTGTGAAACTGACATATCATACTCTAGGTATGTTATCAGTCATGGTCCTTGTCAAAAATTGGGGAAAGATGACTATGCTGTAAATGTCTTGCCCTTTTTCTTCTGAATTTGGATCTTAACATTATGCTTTTGGATACACGTTTGTGTGTTTTCTGGAAGTATACAAAATTAAGAATGTATGTCCCATGTTCATATTCTTTAGGACTTCTGATTTCCTAAAGATGGAGATGGTGGTCATGAGCACAAGCAATACAAAAGCAATTAAACTTACATGTTGGCTGGAGATCCACAGAAATTTCATTGGCTGTTCTATTCTATGAAAATTTACAAAACTATATCTGTGTCTCATCTAGTTAGATATATTTAATCCATGAATTTCATGATTTGTATGTTCGATATAAATGAGGTTATCATACGTGTAGTGAAAAATTAAAGACAAGCAACTGATCCAAGTTAGTTAATTGTTCTTTTTGTTTAGATATACCTCCCCAATGTCCTCCAGACAGCTTTTCAAAGATGTGGAAGAAGAAGAATCTGTTGAGAGCAATCACATTTGCTTTGATGAACATGGGGATGCATGTAGCTGCTCAAATTTTCTTGATTTGGATTGGTTATCTTCAGCTGGGAATTCATGTGAGGACGATCCAAGCGACAGGTATGTATTTGTTGTTAGTTTATCAAGTTGAAGCATAAGTGTGATTACTGACAACAATCATATCTTTTTATCATTGCAGGTCTATGACTGGTCTGTCATCTGAGAATCTTGGAAATGACTTTAAAATTGAATCATCTGCAAGCGAGTCGGTATCCAGCTTGAAGGTTAGTATATTGTATTTTGATACCGGCAACATAGTAATCTCATGATTTTATCAGATATCACCTTCGGATGAGTTGTTGAACAATAAATATAAAAAAAATCTAACTTTCAAAAAGAGAATAAAAAAATCTGAATTTGATCATTATAAGCTGTATTAAACTACTTTAAGTCCTTGTATCATATCTATTTACGTAAAATAAAACAGGTAGGGTTGAAACCAATGATCGAGTTGGGACATTTAGAAAATTGAAATAATCAGATATCTGAAGCCGAGGGTATGCTAGTTTAGTTTGATTCCATAACCAAATGCAGCTAAGTAGAAACGGAAGCATTACCTTCTCCATTTTATACCTAGCAGGTGAACTGAAAGCTAACATTCTTACGGACAAACACTTTATATAGAAGAAAATAATTTCAATGAGAGCATGCAACTTTGACCAGCTACATGTTTCTCATCCAGTCTTAATCTTATCTCATGTCCTAGTCTGTGTGAGAATTTCATCTTGATTTTTTAACATAAATGTTAAAAAAGCTTAAAGTTTTTTCCCCACCATACTGCACTGCTTGCTAACTTACGTTCACTGGACATTGTTGATCTTATGCAGTTCCAAAATACTCCATGTTTTACATATTGGATTATCATACTTTTAGAGATTCATACTGTTATTGCCTTTTCTTTTAGGGAAGGAGTCAAACTGGGACCGACCTCTTGGCTGATGAAATTGGTGGATTCTCAGACTGGTTTGTCAGCTGGGTAAGTCAAGGAGAGATGCTGTTCCTTTGAAGGTTTCCAGTCAGCATTTCTTGGAGACATATTCTGTTTGATCCCATCCAAAGGACGTGGGGATTTCCTTGACAAAAATAGAAGAGCAAGAGATCAGTTTAGATAACCATTCCGGCAATTTTTGAAACAAAAAGTGACTCCTCAGGTGTAAAGATTCAGGATTTGTACAATCGCCAACCTCCCCCATGCAGGCAAAGATTGAAAAAATCCGAGTAGGATAAAATAGGCACAATCAACTGATATTCAGCTCTGTAGTTCCTTAGCAATGACTTAAAATTGTAAATATTTACCAAACTATATTTTACAAAGTTTAGCTCCAGTTCTTTTTCTTTCTTTCCTCTTTAATGTTGACCTCGCATTTCCACCACACGTACACATTGAGAAGACCAATTCCTTGAACAACCTTTTCAATTCAAAGAGTTTCAACTGAAATACTGCTATTCTTCCCACACGGCTCAGCTTAGCTAGTTTTTTCAAGGATACTTATGGAATAAAATTTTAAAATTTTAATTAACCCTTTTTTCAATGACAAATTCACAAGTACAATAATAAGCTTTTGTTTACCAGTAGTGGTACATAATTAGCAAGATCACTTGTTTTCTTCAAAGACCAAAAGGCTTTCTTTCGCTTGCCAAGTACCTAGCATGGGAACTTGACCTTTAAATCTATATTTAGCAGCTTGCTAGAAATACAAAAATATTCAAACATTCTTTACTCAGAGAATCGATTTATATTCAACAATGTTATGCCTTGGATTGTATTAAGACAACATCAAAGTTTATGGTCAATAGTAACAGAAAACATAAGGAGTGCAAGTGTGAACCAGTATCAAAATCTAGATTATCCAACTTCTAGAATTAAACTTCTATGAGACGGATAACAAAAACCAGAAAATTTCCATTTCACAACTTAAACTTCATAATCTCTCGGTAACTACTAATTGCTTGAAAACAAAATTTGAAAAATCATATTGCTCATATGATGATAATCTACTTTATTCATCCCAACCAGTTGCAGCAGCTGCAGGAGGAGCAGGAGCAGGAGCAGGAGCAGGAGCAAATTGTGGTGGTTGAGGAACAGCATCCCACTCCCCAGTAAATCCACCTATATTTTTGTCACAAGGATGAGTTCCAACAAATAAACCAGAAAAAAAGTTGTCAACATAAAACAAAACAGTTCAGTCACTGAACATTTGTATAAAACTTTACCTTGCTCTGGATAGAGGTTGGCAGCAGGAACAGCAGGAATGGGTGCTGGAGCCACATCAGCCGCCCACTGACTATCAGGCATAGTCCAATCGGTAGAGGGAAGCCCAAAATCAGTAGGAGGAAGGGCATAATCAACAGCTTGTACTGCTTCTTCCTCTTCCTGCTGCTTGGCTTCTTCTGGCTCTCTGTAGAAGAACAGATCCACCTGTACATGGAAAGTAAATCAGGGGATTGGAACTTATTACCTTGTATGTGTGAGATAGTACATGTAAAACACACACAAACAAACGCATGAATTGCTTTCTAAATAATTATTCTTACCATGACATCCCACTTGTGCCCTTGTGGAATAGTACCCCGCATTTGAAGTACCATCCTCGCTAACAGCCAAAACAAACATCCAATGCTATGTTTTCCTTTGTTGTTAGCAGGGATACCAATGTCCACATACCCCATGGGAGAATCAGTATCACAGAATGCAATGGTGGGAATGTTTCCAAGGGCAGCTTCCTTGATAGGCTACAAGATGTGCACATTAAAACATAAAATTGGTCATCAAAGAAGCTAAAAGTAGAAAAAGTATGAGCTCATATTAATGATGCAGATGGATCTACTTGGTGGTCAGTCCTTGGATCAGTGAGGATCAAAAGGCGTGGCTCACTGAATGATGTTTGGAGCTGGTTGGTAAATGTACCAGGCGTATGCCTTCCAGCAATTGCATGGGCACCAGTGTATTGGGCAAACTTCAGGACAGCCCTCTGACCATAGGGCCTAGCAGACTGAACAATAATGTCCTGAGGGTTTTCAATGGCAACAATGACTCTGGCAGCCAGTTGAAGTTTTTCCCAAGTTTTGCCAAGGTTGATGATGTAAATTCCTGACAATAAATAACATTCATTTAAATCATAAAAGTGAAAAATTATAGGACTACCCAAAGTCTTAAAGTTTGGAACTTGGAAGATAAATTCAAGTGCATAGTCCAGGTGAAGGGTGAAGGGTGAAGGGGGGGGGGGGGGGGGACCCTGG
>JANVCL010000005.1:4892567-4906288 GCA_026546855.1 Erythroxylum incrassatum | reverse complement strand
GGGGGGGGGGGGGGGGGGGGGGGGGGGGGGGGGGGGGGGGGGGGGGGGGGGGGGAACCTAGAGGTGAAAATACTCTTGGCACCGTATTCACTCCACTAGGCAAGCACATGGACACTACCTTCCCTTCATAATATACTAAAAGAACTTTGAAAAATCTTGAAAAGTATACATTAATGCCTTCAACAAGAAGAAAAACCCAAAACTTTATCTGAAGCAGCTAACTAGGTATTATACAATCACAGTAAGCAGGTATCAGAAATGTGATCCACCCAGATAATCCTCCACATGCACTCAAACGTATAACAAATCTACCATTATTCTGAAAGAAACAATCAACAGTAAGAACTCATTCCATACAATCACTATGCAAGTATAAAATCACAGTAAGCAGGTATCAGAAATGTGATCCACCCAGATAATCCTCCACAAGCACTCAAACGTATAACAAATCTACCATTATTCTGAAAGAAACAATCAACAGTTACAATCACTATGCAAGCATAGCACCAATAAATCCAGCATCTTTCTGAACCTCCACAAACACAGACATACTTAAAAACCCAGCACAATTCACATGCAAAATCCCATAACACAACATATTTAATCACGAAAATCCACAAAGCATACATCTTTAATCATCAAACAAACGAAAGTATAGCTAAAGCACCCAACTTTACACCAACCAAGATCATATAATCAATATAAAATAAGATCGACTTGAAAATTGATCGGAATACCATCATTGCGTCGCTTGAACACGTAACGCTCCATCTGGAAATCACAGTTCTTGGTGCCCAGATGAACTTCAGCAGCCAACATCATTTGGATGTCCAACTCCTTCTGGGAAAGAGTCCGAGCTGGTTGGGTGGTAGCTGCTGTGGCAGTTGCCATGGCTTTTGCTCGAGAGTTGGTGTAATGTGTGAAGAGCAAAGAAGGATCAGCCGCTGGCGGAGCTTGAAACACAGAGTGGCGAGTAGAAAAAGATGGGGGCTTTTAGGGTTACGCAGATGCTTAGGCCTTAGAGGTTTTGTAGGGTTTTTGGGCTTCAAAGCAGAGGCCCATCTTTGCTTGTGAACAATGTCAAGATCACCTTCTCACAAAACGACAGCGTATGGGTTGACCTCTTCATTGCTAAAACCCTACGTAAGTCCGTAAGCTAAAGCCTTCTTCCTTCCTGCTTAGCTAATGCTCCTTCGTGAGTATGGCCATTTCAAAGCCCTCAAAAATGTCAAGTAGTAGAAGTAATCAAGCGAGTGATGAGGACCAGTTAAAGTCAGAGGTAGCTTCATTCGCTTCCTCACTTGGCCTCTCTTCTTCTGCCCCTTCCTCTGGTTTCAACGACTCTGATTTTCGCAAAAGTGGTCGGCTTAGAAGCTCGAAAACGTCCAAATCCCAAGTGGGCAACGTTGAAAACCAGAAAAGAACTCGTCTTGATAAGGTATCACAAGATGGGAAGTCTCAGAATTTTGAAAAGAGTAATGGTAATAAGTCAAAATCCAAAGTTGGCTCCAAAAAACCATTTCCCAAGCCTCCGGTTTTGTCACTTGATGATGTTGGTGACAGAAGAGGCAACAGCGGGAGAGTTTCTAATAAGTACAGTGGCCTGCCAAAGTTGCCTTTGGTGAAGGCTAGCACTATAGGTGTGTGGCATATGGATGCGCAAGAGTTGGAGAAGAAAGTGTTGGGTGGTGGTGAAGATAAGGGCAAGTTGCAAGTGAATATGGGTTTGGAGGAGTTGAAGGGTGTGGTGGAGAAGAAGAGGGAGTTGGGAGAGAGGCTTATGTGGCAGTATACGCAAGACTATGAGCAGAGTAGAGGGCAGAGCGGGGATATTAAGATGCTGGTGGCTACTCAAAAATCTGGTACTGCTGCTGATAAGGTGTCTGCTTTTTCCGTGCTTGTTGGAGATAATCCTATTGCCAATTTGCGGTCACTTGATGCGCTTGTTGGTAAGCATGTTCTGCTGAATTGTGTAATATTCATTTTCTGTAATGTTTTTGACTTGTGCTAATTTCTTTTTTTTAAACTGAATTTTGAGGCGGAGGCATTAGTGGATAGTTTTAGAAGGTTTCTATTTTCAGTTTCCGACTTTATCCCATTTCTATTGATGATAGTTGTAATTTATAATTTCTTTGTCTAAAAGATGTATGTGATTAAGCTGTAAATTTTTTCATCAGTAGCATTATCTTTACTTGAACTTCAACCAAATGTTTTTGTAGGAATGGTAACATCAAAAGTGGGAAAGCGACATGCATTGACAGGATTTGAAGCTCTGAAAGAGCTTTTCATATCCAGGTTTCTGGTTTTCCTAATACTCTTTTCTTACCTCTCCTTCCCCAGTTCTGAATTGTCTGTGTTATATTGTAAATTATTTTGGAGGTTACCTATTGGTTATTCGTGGGCTTATCTTCTCTTTTACGTTATACCATCTGCGAGTTCTGCATATGGTTAATACGTGATTTCATCTGTGAGATCCTTATGCCTGAGTTCACTTAAATAGCTGTTATGGCATACTGATATGCCATTTCTGACTTGTGGCCAGTTTACTACCTGATCGTAAGCTGAAGACCCTTTTACAGAGGCCTGTAAACAATCTTCCAGAAACAAAAGATGGTTACTCTCTCCTGCTTTTCTCGTATTGGGAAGAATGCTTAAAGCAGAGGTAGGATTCTGTCATATCTTTGTTGGATTAAATGCGAGTTTATTTTCAAAATTAGGTCTTCTCTACTTTGATGTTTGCTCTCCTTTTTCCATGTTTGATACAGGATAATTTAGTTGCCAAAATGCATATTTATGTTTCCCCATCCTGTTAATTTTGGTTTCATTTATCAAGAGTTATTTTGTTGTTTAAAATTAAAATTCAAGTACTATTTTAACAGGTATGAGCGTTTTGTTTTTGCACTTGAGGAAGCGTCAAGAGATATGCTACCTATCCTAAAGGACAAGGCATTGAAGGTTAATAATTCATCTACTAGGATTTCTGCTCACAATTTTTTGTTGTACTTCAAGTATTGTAAGTTAAAATGATTCCCTACTTTGTTCTTCCTTTTAAGCCTTGGTATAATGGGTTGCCATTGGAGTAGACGAAGCATCGTATTATGTCTTGAATCAGTGATTCAAACGTGAAGTTCTCTCCCCAATAATGATGTTAATAAAATTAATTTGTTAATGTGGCTGTTCAACAAATAACCTATAAAGTTGCACACTGCAACAGTCATGCAATTGTGAATGTTGAAATGTAACGCACTCATGAATTTGATTGAAATATTTACGCTTTCTCCCCAAATTACTTGTCAAAATCTGTTCATTATACCTGTGATATGTATATGTATACTTAGTGAGAGTTATCATCATAAACTTTTCTTTTATGATATTTCCTTCAGACAATATATGCCCTGTTGAAGAACAAATCAGAACAAGAGCGCAGATTGCTATCTGCACTGATTAACAAAGTAAGATGCTGTACTTAACTTCAACATCATTTTAAGCAATTTTCTGGATTTGAATTTAGTAAACTAATGCCTTTTGTGATCTAATACTTCTAGCTAGGTGATCCTCAAAATAAGGGTGCTTCTAATGCTGATTTTCACTTATCAAACCTTTTATCAGACCATCCAAATATGAAGGTGAAGGTTTTAATTCAGAGACTCAAATTTCCACCATTGATTTTTTTACTGTCCGAAGTCTATATTTGGTTAATTGCTTTTGCCCATTCTTTTCACAGGCTGTGGTGATTGATGAGGTTGACTCATTTCTCTTTCGGCCTCATTTGGGGTTACGAGCCAAATATCATGCTGTAAGTACACCCAGTTCTCTATCCTGGGCTGTGCTTATAGAATCTTTTTACTTTCAGTTACTGTATACTTATTTGCTATCAATAGAATTTAACCTGTTTATATATTTTCATCTTGGTCATCCTATTGGATGGGAGTTATCTTTCTGCTGCTAAAGATTACCTAAAGCTTTACACCAACAATGTCTGTTGAAAGAAGAATCACATTACCGTCATTTTCTTATTTTCAATATTCTTGGTCTGCTTCAGAATTGGGGCAAAACTTTTTATCGTATTATGTGTGGATGTGCTATTTGAAATGGTTGGCTTCCACAACCAGGAGGGTGTTCCAGTGGAAAATCATAAAATTATTTTCATGAGATCTTCATGTTGTAATCTGACAATTAATCATTGACATTCAGGTCAACTTTTTGAGCCAAATTCGATTGAGTCATAAAGGAGAAGGACCAAAGGTGGCAAAACGTTTGATAGATGTATACTTTGCTTTGTTCAAGGTAGATTGGAGTTACTACTTCTGAAAAGTCATTACGGTGTATTCTTATTGTTGACATATCCCTTGATGCAATTTCGTTTGAAGGATATTTTTGTACTAATCAAAACTTTCATTGAATATAATTTGCTCCTTAGCCATGATAGGTCTGTCAATATGTATTAATTCAACATCATTTATCACCAATGTCTGGTCTTAATATGATTAATATTGTTTCTGTTGGTTTTCCTTTTTTTGTGCATCCCGTTTATTTATTTCTCTTTTTTTTTTGGTGGGTGGAGTAGGGAAAGTATTGAAGGTGACAAAGATGAATTTTTATTACTTAATGCTTATTGTATTCAGCGGATATTGCTGTGGAAATCTGTATGTTTATGCTTCCATAGCAGATGAAAGTTGTTGGGAATAGATCACTGGGAAATGGATATTTATTTTTGATGCACAATTTTCAGATGCTAATTACTGAGGCAGATAGTAACAAGAAGATGGACAAAAATGGAAAAGCAAAAAAGAAAAATCCTTCCAAGGAGGGAAAAGTTAGTGAGACACCAGAATCTCATGCAGAACTAGATTCAAGACTTCTATCAGCTCTTCTAACGGTCAGTGTAAACATCTCTTTTCATGCTTATAAACCAGTTAACTCTGTATACTTACTTCTTACTTCTTTTTGTTTGTTCAGGGAGTTAATAGAGCTTTCCCTTATGTTGCAAGTGATGAGGCTGATGACATTGTTGAGGTCCAAACGCCTATGCTCTTCCAACTGGTATACTTTCATTCTTTACAGAGTCTAATTGTTATTGTGTTTGAACTCGATGGATGCTATGAAGTGGATTGTTAAAGCATTTTATTTGTTCAGGTTCATTCAAAGAATTTCAATGTTGGGATTCAGGCTCTGATGCTTCTTGACAAAATTTCATCCAAGAATCAGATTGTCAGTGACCGCTTATACAGGGCTTTGTACTCAAAACTACTACTTCCTGCTGGAATGAATACTTCTAAGGCAAGAATTCTTGTATTTCTTTATTCCCGTACTTTACATTGATCTGTATGGAGATTGAGTCATTGAAGGAATTTCTAGCAGCAATGCTATGGGAAGCTGCTTAGCCTGATTTCACTTATCCCGTGTGTTGTGTGTCTCTATAGGTGGAAATGTTTATCGGACTTATCCTAAGAGTCATGAAAAATGATGTCAATTTGAAGCGTGTATCTGCCTTTGCAAAGCGGTTATTGCAGGTCAGTAACAAAGTTAATTATATGAGATTCACTCCTTAGTAGATGGTTTGGAGTGGAAGCTTAATTTAATTTGAACTGCTATTTTCAGGTCAATGAGTTTTAATAATGCTAGAATAATATAATTTCTCATGTTGTTGCACTTTGTGCTGTGCCCTGTTCATGCCAGTGAGGAATGACTGTAAATGGAAGTTGTACATATTATATTTGCTCAGGAAACCTATGCATTAGTTTAATAATTTACCTATTAGCATTATAAGTATAAATAGATTTGTTATGACTATAAATGGATTTACCTATTAACTATAAAATAGATTAACTCAAAAGCTTGAAAGTGCTTCATTCAGAGGTGTAACTCATTTGATACTTGATTAGGTTGCCCTTCAGCAGCCCCCTCAATTTGCATGTGGATGCCTCTTTATCCTTTCTGAAGTTCTCAAAGCAAGGCCCCCGCTGTGGTAATGTTGGCTTCTGATGAAGCACTGTCCATGCTTTTGCAGTTTGTATTCTTTTAATTATTAAAGAATCACCAAGAGACCCATTCTCGATTGCAGGAACATGGTTATCCAGAATGAGTCCATTGATGAAGATATTGAACATTTTGAAGATGTAGTGGAAGAGGCTGATCATGAACCTGATGGAGTGTCCAATAAAGTAGAAAGCACTCTTGAAGTTGTTGAAAATGATACCAAGGCTATCAAAGAAAGTGATTCTTCAGAGGATGAAGAAGATGAAGAAAACCCTACGGACTCGAGCTCAGAGGATGATTCATCAAATGAAGCCGACAAATTATTTGTTGAGGACAATTCAAAAGACTATCAAGAATCTCAGCCATTGTCTAAGTTTAGTAGAAGCCAACTTCAGCTATCCGAATCATCTTCCTTGCCTGGAGGCTATGACCCGCGACATAGAGAACCTTCTTACTGGTATATCAGCTTTTCCCAACAATTGTGCTCCAAATGATTGTTCTATCCTTGCCCTACTTGTGTAACGTGCTAATTTAGCTAGCATATCTTTGTTTAATTGCGGTTTAATGTTGATCGCCTTTTTCCGTCATTTCAAATTTTGGTGGATCAACAGTAAAGCAGATAGAGCAAGCTGGTGGGAACTGCTGGTACTTGCTTCACATGTGCACCCATCTGTTGCCACAATGGCTGGAACTCTTCTTTCTGGCGCCAATATTGTTTATAATGGAAACCCGTTAAATGATTTATCTCTTACCGCTTTTCTTGATAAGTTCATGGAAAAGAAACCGAAACAGACTACATGGCATGGTGGCTCTCAAATTGAACCAGCCAAGAAGGTTAGCTAGATTGTTCTGATTGATAACTTTGCTTGTCTGCGTATTTGTTTCTTATTCCTTGTTATTTAATCCGATGTCCAAATAATTTCATGTTTCAGCTTGAAATGAACAATCACTTAATTGGGCCAGAGATCCTATCTCTGGCTGAGGTTGATGTACCTCCAGAAGATCTTGTCTTCCACAAGTTCTATGTGAACAAAATGAATACCGCAAAGCCAAAGAAAAAGAAGAAAAAGAAGGGAGCTGAAGAAGAGGCTGCAGAAGACTTGTTTGATGTAGGTGAAGGCGATGATGTGGCTGGTGATGATGAAAGTGATAACGAGGAGATTGAGAATATGTTAGACTCTGCGAATCCTTCTTTTGAATCAGATCGAGATGGTGGATATGACTATGATGACTTGGACAAATTTACGAATGAAGATGACGATGAACTTATTGGTGAGGTCAGTGATATAGAGATGGACATGCCACCGGATGTTTTGGAAGGGGAAGACTTCAGTGACCTGGATGCTCATGATAAAAGTGACGATGATGAAGATATTGAGATTGGGGATGCTGAAGATTATGAAGAAGATGAGCATGACAAGAAGAAAAGGAAAAGGAAATCTAGCAACAAAGTTGGTGCGTCCCCATTTGCAAGTCTTGAAGAATACGAGCATCTGCTCAATGAGGACAGTCCAAATGAAAAGAAATCCGCCAAGAAGCAGAAACGGAAGCCAAAACCGCTGAAGAAAAGAAAATCATCCAAGTGAGCTTCCGTTCACTTTTGCATAGAAAACCAGGGGATCGTCTTCTATACTTCTACATTTTCCTACTTAATGTGTATCCAAGTTGCGTATGGATATCTCAGTTTTGACCAGAGAGTCCATCTTTCAAATGCTTAGCGTTGTCTTCAAGGTAAATAGGAAACTGATTTGCATTAATGGAAGATTACTACTCGATGTGAACATTCAATTGTTATGTAATCATTTTGCGCGTAATCTATAAGCTTCATTGGTTATTCACTTGATACCACGACCAAGGATTGAATCGGCTACTTTTTGCATGTAAAGCGACTAAACACTTCTATAAACACGTAGATAGATACGAAAAAGAGACTGCAAAACTACATTGGTTCTTAAACATCTGAATAGAGTGAAACATTCAAGTAACGACGATCAAACACTGAACATAGAATAGATGGCAAATGCAGACTAATTGAAAACAAGGTAAAGGCAAATGATACATCAACTTAGGGATGTCCTTTCGGAGACATGCCTCCTAAATCTTCACTCAAGAGATGGTAATTTCGACTTTCTTGGGCTTGGGTGGTGGAGGATGCTTCTCAACTACCACGTTCAAAACTCCATTTTCACACTTGGCTTTAATGCTCGACACATTTGCATTTTCCGGCAACCGGAACTTCCTCATCAGCTTCTGAGGTACTCTTCTCTCAAGCCTAATATACTTGCAGCCCTCCTCTTCCCCATCTTCGCGTTTCCTCTTCCCTGAAGTTTTAATCACCAGAATATTCTCATCCTCAACAGTCGCCTACACATTGTTCACCCATTATCAAGAAATTGCATAAGCATATAAAGAAGTTAAACCTTAAATTCACGACCAATCAGAAAAATTAGTACATGTGCTCTTTAAAAGGAAACTGCAGAAGTTACCTGAACATCGGACTTAGACACGCCAGGTACATCCAATTTAAAGATGTAATCTTTGGGAGTCTCCAAAATGTCCGCAGGGATGCTACCCACTCCCCTGTTTTCGTTGTTATCGTTAGACCTCCCAGAGTACATAAACTTCTCAATGCTCTCTGGGATACCGAATACATGGTTCACTGAATCAAACACGTTCGAATCTACCGCTATACTCATCCTCACAAATCGTACTTAGCTCAATCACCCTGTCAAAGCCGAACGTAAGTTTTTTTTTTTTGGTACTCGATGAACCACGTGCAAGAACACAACCAGCAATATCGTCCTAGTAAAATTCCACATTCTTTACATTTCCACTAAAGAATCAATCCTTTCTGTTTCCAACTTCAATTATTTTGCACTCTAATTGTTCACCCAAGTAAAGCACTAAGTTTTTTTTTTTCCAGAAGTCATAAAGCTCAATACTTTTTCTTCCCAACAGCATTGAAGAAGACTACTGAAAGATATAAACTTATCCTCCTAAGTTTTTCTTTTATCAACGAGCCATTTGACTACACCACTTAACTCACACAAGCAGTACCATAATAACACTATTTATGGCTAATTAATCATTACTTGGCCATTTTTCCGAGAAAATGCAGGAGAAAGTTATAAACGTTGAATGACAATTCTTACCAGTTAACAGTGCCCGTTCCTCGTACGTTGCTTGGCGGGAACAAGAAGGAACAAAGGGAAATAGCAATTCCCAGACGCTGGTGTATAGGGCAGGAGTTGATAGTCTCTGTTTGGATACCGGGAAAACGGAAGCGACACATATAATGGCGGAGAACGAAACTTCGCGAGTGGGCACGTGGAAACGTCTCGAAGCATCGTAAGAGATCCAATGTTTGCACGTGTACGTTATATTGATAGTGTGTACTCATCTGATCCATTGACTCGATGTTGACGTGGCAGCGTCTGAGAGAGCCACAATGTCAAAGATTGATGCAATGGACCAATGGCGATCTAGAGAGATCATGATTCATGGGGTTCTTGAAAATGGGCTTTTAAGTTTTCAATTGAAATGGTACAGTAGAAAACATTTATAGTAGTTGGACCTCCATTGAATTCCTTTTGTCAATTTGCCTTCTCAACCCATTAAGCCTTTAACGTTCTAGTTGGTAATGGTTCTACCTTAGAGTGCACACATATCTGTCTAGACATCCCGATTCAATTCCCTGAAGCCCAAATTCATGCTGACCTTCACATCCTTTCTTTATGTTATAGTTGGCTAAAACAACTATGACCCATTATGTTAGATTATTCTACCCTCACCATGCAATTCCATCATTACGACAGGCTTATTACTCTCAATCGCACTGACTTTTATGCCCCTGACATTGCTTAGCCCTGTTAATTACGACGATCTGGTCCACTTTTTGTGGACCTATTCTGTGTCACTGCATCTGACCTATCTATTTATGTGGGCACATAAATAGATAGGTCAGATGCAGTGACACAGAGTTGATTCACAAAAAGTGAACCAGAGGATCTGATGCTATTACGACGCTTACTTTAAACATTCAGCATTTCCGAATTTTACCATATTAGAATTCAACCGAACCCATCTACTCCTTCACATCCATCATCCATTATTCCACCTTTAGTTCAACATTTACATGGTACTTATTCCACCTTATTTCAACCATTTAACATACTCCCACCGAGTAGAGATACATATCGTGTCATCCTAATGTAAATCCTGTCAATGTAAGACCATATCGCTATCTATATTCCCAGAAACCTGAAATTGAATTACAGGTTGAGAAAACGCTCCAATCTGGCCTCATTAAACCTAGTATCAGCCCTTACTCATTGTCGGTGTTACTTGTCAAAAAAAGGATAGTAGTTGGCACTTCTGCATTGATTACCAAGCCCTTAATGTTGTTATAATTAAAGATCGTTTTCCCGTCCCTACTATCGATGAACTATTTGACGAACTAAGTCGTACCGATTGGTTTTCTAAGCCTGACGTTTTTCAGGGATACCATTAGATTCTAATAAAGGAAGACAATGCTCTAAAAACTGTCTTTCAAACACACACAAGTCACTATGAGTTTCGTGTCATGCCTCTCGGCCTTCGCAACGCACCCTCGACCTTTCAATCCACAACGAACAAATTATTTCAACCATTCCTGCAAAAATTTATCTTTATTTTTTTAATGATATTTTGGCGCTTAGTCCTTCCTTGGCATAACATCTCAACCACTTAGAGCAAGCCTTTTAGACTTTACATTGCACACAGTTTTATTTGAAACAATCGAAATGTTTATTTACACAACGACAAATCGAGCATTTGGGCCATATCGTACCAACTCAAAGGGTCGCTCCCGACCCTACGAAGATTCAAGCCATGCTTACCTGGTCGACACCTCACACTGTTAAAGCTTTACGTGACTTTCTGGGCCTTACTGGCTTCTACCGATGCTTTATTCGTGGTTATACTTCCATCGTTGCTACTTTGACAAATCTCCTAAAAAATGAGTTTAGATCTTTTGTCCAGTTTTATGGTGTCTTATTCTGTCCCATAAATCTCAGTCATTCATTTATATGGGCTTCGCATGGGTCCCGTATAAATAAACGCGAGGCCCGCATAAATAAATGACTGAGATTTATAAGATAAAATAAGATACCATAAAACTGGACAGAGGATCTTGTCCTCTAAAAAAGGATCATTTCAATTGGTTAGATACTGCCCACAATGCCTTTGAAGCATTAAAAAAAGGCTATGACTCAAGCTCCAGTCCTTGCTTTACTTGATTTTACAAAACCTTTTTTCTTGGAAATTGATGCTTCCGGTAGTGGCATAGGTGTTGCATTATTACAAGGGAACCATCCTCTAGCCTTCTTCAATAAGCAATTATGTCCTAGAATGGCCAAAGCATCCATTTATCTTTGAGAATTACACACCATTACCACCGCCGTCAAGAAATGGTGCCAATACCTTCTTAGCCACAAGTTCACCATTCTCATCGATCATCGGAGTCCACGAGAGTTAATGAAACAATAACTTCAAACTCCTGATCAACAGGCCTACTTAATAAAACTTTTTGGGTACAATTTTGATATTCAATATAAAAAAGGGATTCACAATCAGGTCACTAATGCTCTTTCTCGAGTATATGACGATGCCCACTACCTCGTGTTATCCGCTCCTCATTTTTCTCTTCTTGATTAGCTACGACATGAATTAACAACCAATACATCTTCACGTGAGTTCATGGCTTCCATTATTTCTCATGTCGAATTACATGCTAATTATCAATGTCGTTATGGTCTCGTTACCTATAAAAATCGTATTTGGCTTCCTTCCATTAGTCCCCTCAGATCTGTCCTCCTCCATGAATTTCATTCTACACCCACCGGTGGTCATTTGGGTAGGACAAAGACCGTCTGACGTCTTTCTTATAATTTTTATTAGGATTCCATGCACATCAATGTCATTACCTTTATCACTTAATGTATTACTTGTCAACAAACTAAGTATAAGACCAAGAAACCAATCGGTCTTCTCCAACCACTTGATACGAGAATTTTAGAAAGCTAGGAAGAAGTAGATAATCAGAAGAAGAAAATTGAGCTAATTCCGTCAAGGATTTTATTCCTCCATAACAATCTGATATATATAGAAATCAGAAAGGAATGGCACTCAACAAAATGAGAAATAGTGAGCTCACCCACGATTACAACTGGAACACAAAATAATGGAAAGTGGGGTAAGTGGGGCTTTACCCACGGTTACTACTAGAACTGCAAAATAACTGAAAGGCAAAAAAATGAAAAATTCATCCTAGAACTAAGCAAGTATCGTGGACTAAGTTTGTTGCTTTCAACTGAACCATGTAGACCAAGTCCTGCATATGTTGAGGAGCGACCCACGTGCCGGGTAACTGGGTACCTATCATTCCATCCCGCTGAAACTATCCTTGTCTTCAAGGACAAACTCTGGATAGGATCGCAAAAAACGTCTGTAATTTTTCCACGTCGCATTAGAGGCTTCGGTTCCTTGCCGATGAACTAGCACTTCGATGTAGGGACGATAATGACCTTTCTGAACTACCCGCTTATCTAAGATCCGAGCAGGTGTGGGTAATGGAATGGACTCATCAACAACTGGAGGTAACTCAGGCAAAGGATTAGGTTGGTTTCCCAAGTGTTTGCGAAGCAAACTAACATGAAACCTGTTGTAAATTTGAGCTCCTTCGAGAAGACGAAGTCGATATGCCACGGGGCTTATTTTTTCCAAAATTTCATAGGGTCCATCAAAACGAGCAGAGAGCTTGAGGGAACCCTGAAAAACAATAGACTTTTGCCGATATGGCTGACGCTTTAGATACACAAAGCCACCCACCATGAACTGAACCTCCCTTCTTTTTTTGTCTGCTTGCATTTTCATGCGATCTTGGGCCAATCGAAGGTTCCGCTTTAAGTATCACATAATCTCGTCCCTGGTTTTGAGAAAATCATCCACTGCTGCAACTTTGGTAGTACCTAGAATGTAAGAAGTGAGTGGTGGTGGAGGACGTCCATAGACAATCTCGAAGGGGGTGAATTGACTGGCTGAATGTAGACTAGTATTGTAACTAAGTTTGGCCCATGGAAGCCAGTCAAACCACTTCTTCAGTTGTTCACTTGTGAAACACCTCAAATATTGTTCCAATATGCGGTTGGAGACTTTAGTTTGTCCATCCGTTTGAGGATGGTAACTGGAGCTCATTAGAAGTTGTGTTCCCTGTAATTTAAACACTTGATCCTAGAAGGCAGTAGTAAATATCTTGTCTCTGTCACTAACAATAGTTTTTGGGATTCCATATAAACGGACAATATTATGCACAAATGTTTTAACCACGTCAGTAGTAGTGAATGGGTGTTTCATAGGAATGAAATGACAATATTCAGATAACCTATCTACTACCACAAGGATCACTGTATAACCATTAGAAGAAGGAAGCCCCTCCACAAAATTTGCTGATACCTCTGACTAGATGCGGTTTGGTATTGGAAGAGGCTGAAGGAGACCAGCGGGCTTCATTGCTTCATATTTGTTGCGTTGGCAGACAGAGCATTCCTTAATGAACGGTTTCACTATTTGTTGCAAACCAAGCCATGTGAAGTCCCTTTTAATTCTAGCCAACGTATTAAGATATCCAAAATGGCCCCCTGCAGAAGTATAATGACACTCAACAAGTAAAGAAGGAATTAAAGTGCATTTAGGATTAAGATAAA
>JANVCL010000005.1:4808909-4861860 GCA_026546855.1 Erythroxylum incrassatum | reverse complement strand
TTTCCCGGTTGTCCGTCTGAATGTCCAGTCCCAACGGCCCGGTTCAGTTACCACTGCATATATTTCAAGTGACAACTGGATGTTCAGCCCCAGTTGCACTTGAGAGGGAGTGTTAGAGTGTCCCATATTAACTAGACATGAAAATGTTCTAGTTATTTGGACAATAGTTAACTCAAGTACAATTCTTGATAATGGACTCTACACTCTGAGCAGGTTTATCAGAGCAGGTTTAGTTCAGATTATTAATTTCCCGGTTGTCCGTCTGAATGTCCAGTCCTAACGGCCCGGTTCAGTTACCATTGCATATATTTCAAGTGACAACTGGATGTTCAGCCCCAGTTGCACTTGAGAGGGAGTGTTAGAGTGTCTCATATTAACTAGACATGAAAATGTTCTAGTTATTTGGACAATAGTTAACTCAAGTACAATTCTTGATACTGGACTCTACACTCTGTCATATTTAAAAATTCTAGCATGGTATCAAAGCCAATTTGTCTTGATGATTAGGGGTGATGCCCGGTTATGTTCCTTTGTCCAATATGTCCATCAAATGTCCAGTCTTGCTCTAGACTGAGGGATGTGTCAGAAATCTCACATCGGACAATTACAAATGCATTCAAGAGTTTATAATAGTATGCAAACCTTCTCCTCTTGAGCTAGCTTTTGGAAATAAGTTAGGCACTTTCTAACAGTACGAGTTTAAGTTAGGTTCGAGTTGAAAGAGTGCTGCTGCTCAAATGCTTGACGTGATCCAAATTTTATGTGGAGGGGTTGGCACCAGGAGACAAAACTAGGGCCACTGTGAGCATTGCTGGTTATAAAATGTTGCCAATGCCCTTCAGTTTGCAACTCCTAAATATTACGAGATGTGATGTTAAGTTTCTAGAGAAATGAAACATCGAATTATAAATATGTTGTTCTTCAAAGAGTCTATGTCGCCACCGTATTCATTAACCATACACAGTGGCTGTATGATACATTATCAAGGAATGTCATGTTCAGAGTCATGCGCTTTGTTCAGGAAAGTCAACTGAAACCAAAAGGTGACGAGATCAGAAAACGTGCAATATACAGAGTCGAAACATCCTTGTTCTATTAAAGGCCCATATACAGTATATGGACATTAAAGTTGCTCAAGAAACAGATTTAAGTACGATAATTTCCTTCAAGGACACACGTCCACTACTTATTATATAGGAGCCGTATGTGCAGAATCTGACACTGGAATTAAAGTTGAAACCTGTTAAAACTCGAATATCCACAGATCAAAGTGGATGCAAAAAAAAAATGCAAAAGAACTATAAAAAATTGAAACCAAGTGGTTTGATCAATGAATTTGACAAGCTTTTTCTTGAAAGCATAGATAGTTGGAGGCGATAAAAGGGGGACAAAATCTTCTGTTAAATTTATGGTGTCTTATTATGTCCTATAAATTTCAGTCATTTATTTATGCGAATCTTACATTTATTTATACGGGACTCATGCGGAACTCACATAAATGAATGACAGAGATTTATGAGACAGAATAAGACATAAAACTGAACAGAAAATTTAAACTCGACAAATGGAAGAGGTAAAGGAAGGATGTGATGGGTTCTTAGAGCAAATTTATGCCAATACTTGAGAGTGTAAGAAGCTTAGTTCAATTGGCACTGGTATGATTTGGCGTAACAAAAGCCTTTTTGAAGCTGATTTCGTTTGGCCAAATAATGGTATAAGAGCAATTTTGGATTACATGGAGTGGACAAATAGGGCACAAACAGTGAAAAATTGTATGTTTCCAACTCAGCGTCTCAATAGGTAGTCTAATAGGGTGGTCCAAAACTTCGAAAAACTTGGTCAAACTCAACACAGATGGGGCGGTGAAACAAGGATCGTCCATAGCTACTACTAGGGGTTTCATTCGTGATTGCTCTAGCCAGTGGTGTGGTAGATTTACTCAACATATTGGACGAGCATTGCTGCAAGTTACCAAATTCTGGAGAATCCACTCGGATCTATCTTTGGCTTGATCCATGAGATACTGCCAAGTCATTGTCAAATGAATTCTACATTATTAATATTCTTTCCTCTTCAAGGACCGAATTTGTTGAGCATATTTCTTTACTGATAAGAACCCGAGAGTTACTCCAACGAGATTGAGAGACACAACTGTAGCACATACATCGAGAAGAGAACTAGTGTACAGATAACCTGGTTGCTCTTGCAGTCCGAACCAGCCCAAGCTTACATTACCTTCGAGAACCCCAATGTCAGTAGTGGAGCTCTTCCTCCGGGACAAACAAGGAGCTTCGTATCGCAAAGCTATAGGATAGCTTGTCTTTCTTTCAGATTTTTTTCTTTGTAAAAAGAACAAAAAAGAGCAAAAACAATAGCAGCCACAAACAGCATTCTCTAGATACCAAGACGAGTAATCGTGTTTACAAAAGATATGGTCTGCATAATCACGTCACCATTATTACACCGTTAACAACTCTAATTCTAACGAGATGATCCCATGTACATCACACAAGACTAAAACCAATGAGCAAAAGAAAAAAGAATGCTCCTAGACTAACAAAATCATACAAACACTAACAGTTGATTTTTGTCTGACAGAATTTACAGCCAATTTTGGCACAAGCATGTTTTCTACTACACGCAGTATTCCTTTACACCTTATCATTAACAATAACTTCAAGCAGTAGCTCCAAACTTCTGACAAGTATTATCGGAGTTTCGCATCATTTCCCTTGCTTGGGAACGTAGAAAGTGAGAAGAATGATCTTGGGGCTGTAAATTGTAGATTCAAAGAATCAAAAACTCAAAAAGAAAGCTTTCCTTACGTGACTCAGTTTACTAAGTACCAGTTTTCATAACATTTACACTTGTGCAAAATTGTTAGAAGTGTGGCTGTATAACCAACGAAAACATTAAGCCAGCCATGTGAAATTAGTAAAATTGTCCCTTTATTGTTTTATGTGTGTGATTAGTCTTCTTCTTGACAGCAACGTACTTTCCTCTTAAGAGATCTGATCTCTAAAGTAGCCCAAATTGATAAGAAATTAATAACCAGATGGTCACTTTTGATGCTCATATGCCTCTAACATGCTTTAATGCAGTGAACTTGAGTTAGGACAACTAGCTCAAGTTAAGCTACAGCTTTGCAGCCTTAGCAAAATGAAGCTTCTGTTTTGCTCTAAACTTCATGTTCATAATTGGCTAAGCCTGATTACTGCAGGAAAGATCAAGTTTGTCAAGCACATAGCTAGCGATGACATGATGCAAGCATGTAGTTAGCAATGACGTGAAGCTATCTACTAGGCCAAGCACTACGGAAATACATTAGGAACAAAGCATTGTGCAGCTTAAAATGAATGGCATGTGTTGCCAAGGAAAATAAACAAATCCCACTAAAGAAGCGTAAAAGAAGCCACCTTTGATAGAGCTTCCAGATATACGGTCATCCCTCAATTTGAAGTTTGCTGGAGGTGCTGGTATAGAGCTATTCAAGGCTTGAGCTGCAAGAAGAGAGACAAGTCATCCACCTGAGATTTCAGCAGTAGATCAAAGCCATACTTAAAAATCCCTTCTTTTACTTTTGCATAAAATTCGAAGAAAATAATTGGAAACATAAATTTCAAAATAAATAGAAAAATCTACATGGAAACAATGATGTAGGACAAATAGTAGCCACAAATCACAAAATTAAGAAATATGGTTGATATTCAGCTACTGAATATCAAGTTTTAAGATTGAACTTTGGCTAGGATGCTGAAATTTTAAATTTTGTATGGCTGAAAATTTAGGCTTAGGAGTTTAGGATTTGATATAGTTAGAATTTAGGCTTAATGGCTGGGATTTTGTAGGGAACACAAACAATGGAAAGTAGAAAACAAAGAATCACTTATAGGGTCTAAGAACCATTATTAGAAGAAAGTATCAAACCTTCTAGTTGAAAACTCAAGTTTGTAGAAAAATTTCATATTGCTTGTTCTATTGAACGGCTGAGTACACACATAGATAGAGTTCTTAGAACCCTTATTCTAGTAGGAAAGGAATCCTAAAATTTAAATCCTATTCTAATAAAAATTCTGTATCTCCTAAATAACTAAGATAATATATCTAAAATAAAATATCATATTTAACTTACTACTACTTCAATTTCAATAAGGAATTCTAACATAATCTAAATTTTAGCCCTTATCTTGTATGTCAACTCAATTCCTAATCCTCATTCCACCAAATTAAAGCTTGTGATTGATTATCTTTTCCTCTTTTTATTTCTTTTATAGATTTGAAGTTTTTTTTTTTTTTGCATCAAACAAACATCAAATGAGTAGTCAATTTTCAAACATATAGCACTGCTAACCAATTCTCAGCTTACCTGAAGGACAAGTATAGGAAAGAAGCATTATTAGCACATCAATGCAGTAAATAGCAAATTCCAGCAGATCACAAAATTCTCGACACTCCCTTAGTTTGAACAGTGGTCCAAATCTTGCAAATTAATGACTTCCCTAATGTGAAAGTTTTTCCACCTAGATTAAATGGCTAAAACCCCTTGGATGACAAGCTTAATTAGATATGTGATACTGACACTATAAAACAGATAGTGCTAGATCAGTACAGTGCAAAATCTCTGAATGTTCCCCAAATGCTTTACATTCAACAGCAAAGAGATCTCTTACTGAAAGCCAGAGCAATAAATTAAACAGAATGAGCAACTACATTTCCTTTGTATTTAAAGAGGAATAACTTAAAGCCCATCATTTTGAACAAGGGGATGAGATGACTTCCTAATCATGGAATCAACTACTTCCTAAAGCTGGAGAAGAAAGTATCAATTCCAATCTACATGGGAACATACATAAGACCACATATATAATGTAAACGCGTCCTAGAATCAATCTTCTTTTCCTTTGGAGAAAACATCCCAGAATCAATCTTACTAGTACATGCATCTTGAGTAATTAGTGAACCTGGAAATGGAAGATTACCATGTTCATTGAATAACTCACTTTCATTGACGCTATCATCAGAAGGATGGCTCTGTGAGGATCCCATTCTTGACCTCCTCAAGTCTCCTGATGATTGACCTGCAGGATCTAGTCCATCTTCTCTGTCATCATCTCCTTCAGAAGAAGTAGCTGAGATCCAATCCACTAGATTATCAATTCCACGACTACTTCTTCCAAATTTTAATAACCGTTTGAATCCTTTTGGGACATCTTTGCGGGACTGATTGTTTGATGAATTGGCAACAAGAATAGGCTTTTGAGCACTTCCCCACTTCTTCCTCATTCGAGCTGCATCAGCTTCTACTTGGTTGGGTGGGTGAAAATTCCAGGATGCAGGATTTCCCTTAGGAGACTTAACAGAAGCATCAATATCTGAAGCCTGAAGTTGGTAGGATAACGGATGATGCATTCGTGAATTCCGTGCTACGGGGTGCTCAACTAGAGACTCCTGCAAGGTCCCAACTGCATGGAAGGACGAAAGCAAAGAGGCACGCAAGTCAGCAACTGAATAAGGATCAATGTAAGAAAGGGATCTCATAGGATCACCATTCTCAGAACCAGACATGACCATCTTGTCCGATCGCTGGCTTAACCTTGCCTTGCTGTTATTCGTTTTAGCACAATCTTCAACCTCAGGTTTTTCAAGCCCCTCCTCTTCTTCTTCACTCTTTTTCAAGTCATTCAAATCATCTATTTCAGAGGGTAATTCCTCAAATTGATTTTCATGTGTAAAAACCTCAGAGGGCATTGAAGTTTTACCAGCACCAGCTCCTCCATAAGGACATTGACCATCACCCTTCTTGAGGAAAGGCTTCGAGTCCATATATTTTGTAAATTTATCATTAGATCCCTGTTGACCATAATCATCATCAAACTCTAAAGGTGCCAAAACAACAACATCATCATTCAAAGAAGAGACATCATTAAATTCACCAGGTCCAGCAGTGCTTTTCCTCAAAGACTCAGAATGTCGTGGTTTTTCTTCCTCAGCAAGTTGAATGTCTTCGCTGAAACTCTTGTTGCGAGTATAGGTTCTCAGCCGTGGGTGATTTGTCATTTTGCTGATATCAGTAGAGGGTTTTGTGTTTTCTTTCTTCAATTCAGAGAAGTTTGGAACAGAGAGTGCAAGCGAATTTTCTGATTGCAATCTTCGTCTCCCTGAATTGGAGCTAGAGATTTTGGACAACCGTTGAACTGGTACTGCTGCAGTACGAGGGGTGGATGAAGAAAATTTTCTACTTGGCAAAGGCTTTATAATTGCGCTTTTAGCAGAACCATCAATTAAAGATGACTCACTGAAGAATCCATCTCGGCCATAATATTTCTGTTCTGAAAACTCAGAAGGATCTGTATCTTCTTCACTTTGAGTAGAATCTACAGGATGCTGTCAAAATGAACAACTTGTGAGATGGGGAAGCCTCAAGATTCCAATTACCAGAAACAAAACAAAATTGCAAGTCCCAAACTTAGCCTTGGAAGTTATCTCTTAATATGTAGCAAGTGACGTTGTACCTGCTCTTTCTTAGAAGTCGAATGAACATTGGACTTTCTCAGACTATCTGCTAGTAGTCGAGCACCAGATGCGGAACTCTGTTTGCTGGCAGATGTAAAAAGTTTGGCCTTCATCTCAGCTCTATTCCGCTCAAGGCTATCTTGCATAGCCTTTAATTTAGCTTCTTTCTCTACTCTTTTTGTACTCCATTCTTCCCTCAGCTTTAGATCTCTTTTTTGTATGTACTTCTCATAGAATTTTCCTCTTGAATCATCAGAGAAGCTAATCTCACATATATTTTGGCTCAGACTAAAGCCATCGTCTTGATGGTTCACCAACTTCATAGGAGGAGTTCTGAACTCAGAGCTATCATTAGGAAACTCAATTGGTTCAATGAGTGGTTTTTTCTCCTCAGATTGTGTTGGGGATATCTCCACTGCTGCTGGATTTTTGTACTGCAAATTTACTGCTAACTTTCGTGCAGAACCACGCTGATCTCCAGGTATCCGAAGCTTGTGTTCAGCAAATAGCTTCTCAAGCTCATTAGCTTTCATTTTCAACTCATCATTGAGCTCTTGGTTCCCCTTATTCTGCCTAACCCTATGAACTTGCTCTGTTGATGTTGTCTGAGCAGAAATAAAATTTGCTTGGCTTTCAGAAGCCTTTTTATTGGGCAAAACAGCCTTGTTTCCCAATATGAGACCACCCTCATCCCTCCCACTCTTCATCTTTCTCATCTGTTCTGGACCAGCAGAAAAAGGTTCTTGGACCTTTATTTTTGGAACTTGAAGATCTCCCGCTTTTACTGACTCCTTTTCTCGAAAAGTAAAGTCCTTGTTTCCTACTTGCTCCATTTCTCCAGTGGTATTATCTAACCCTACCTTTCCTTGTGACACCTCTTTAACTTTCACTCCAAAAGCACCTTCGAATTGCCCTGAAAGAGATCGATTATGCAAATGACAAGCCCTAAACTTACTCCGAGGTTGATCTTTGAAGCCAGCACCCTCCACACTATTCCCAAGTTGAGTATCGCCTATCCCACCTCCTGTCTGGCTCAGACTAGCCTGATTCTTAACCAAAATGTTCTCCAATCTCTCTGGAAAGGTTCTAGACTTTCTCTCAGGTCCCCCTAAATCCAAAACTCCAAATGTCTTCTCTTCCCTGCTTGAATTGCCCTTCTCTCCAACTGAACGATCATCGAGTACTAGTTCCCCTTTACCAGCAAAAAAGTTCACTTTGTCCTCAGAAGTGACTTGATAATTCCAGGCAAGGTTCTCCTTCAAACCCACCTCCTCATCTTTCACAATGGAACCACCACCATGTCTCTGCAATTCACCCTGATCTTTAGGAATACTCTTGGCCTCAATCTGGACTGAGCTTGTCCTATCATTCAATCCCTTTTGGTCCTTTCTATCATCTAATGAACCAAGAATCACACTACTTCCGTTCTGGCACAGAGAAGATGAAGAGGGTGTTAAGGCAGGACTATCTGTAAAGTTGTTATCTTTCTTGTCACTTCCCAAGTCGATGCTCATATCACTGGCGCCACTCCATCTCCTGAGCACACCTTTTTCAGGTCCAGATGAGACATCAGAAGATAGTCTTCTCAACTCAGCAGATCTTCCCACAACTCCAGTTTTCCCACCTGAATTCTCCTTCTGCTTATTTTCAAACAGGTTGATTCTATCCTGCACACTCAGTCTCCTTCCTGGGGGACCCCGTTGATTTTGTGACGAGTCTGTAGCAGAACCCTCTTGCTTTGCCTCTCCTTCACTGTTCTGTTTCCTGTTAACAGTGAGCAAGGAAATAGGTTGTTCACAGGTAGAGGGACTAGATTGGTTGAGTTGGCTTTGTTCTGAGTTTTGTTGGTCATGGCCAGCTTGTTGGTGTGGGACTTGATTTTGGAAAGGGTGTTGGTGGCCCCTCACATTGTGGGATCCACTTGACCCTTCGGTGGGGTCATCAATTGACATGTCAGATTCCCATGATGCCCAAACCACTTGATCCTCAACACATGGCTTCCATTGACAGATCATTTCAGGTCTCCTCTGGCAGAATGAGATGAACTTGGTACAAACATCACTGCAGAATACATGCAAGTGTTGATTATTATAATCTTGCCAGATGGACAAAACAAAACAGATGTATTAATTTGAGTTGGTTGAGGAATAGTTAAAACATATTAGAAAACAAGAAAGGTGAGAAGCACAAGGAAGTTGGGACCCTGAGAACCAGAAAACCATCCTCTAACTACTAAACCTGATGGATAGTGACTTGTTAAGTTGAGAAGAGTAAATGCCAGCCTTATATAATATTCCCACATTTAAGTTTTCTCACTCTTTGTTATAATATCTCAAAAAGTGTACACTACTTCCTCTGTATCTTTAACCAGAATGACTACTTATTTGTCCCAAATGGCAGAATGTTCTAGCACACTAAAAATAAAGTGTGTGGGACAATAGCCTAACAAGGAGCTAACAAGTAGCCAAGGTTCATTCAGAGCAATACCCTAGACTATAGAAAATTTCCTGAAATTCAGGTGTTCTATGCATCATAAACTTAGGACACACGGAGACCACCTCAGCAATCCCAATGCTTGAGCAAAAATTTTCTGGATTTGTCGTAAAATAGAGAATTGAAGTAATAAAGAATCATAATGCTGAGATCAATACAAAGCATACGGTATTGAATTCTAATGAAATAAAGGGAGGTGGATTCATAAGTGTTAACAATCAAAAAGTGTGCTTGAAAGGGACTTTAAATCATCAAGATAGCTAAGTCATACCTTCATAAAAATCATATTCACTCACCTCCCATACCTTCTAAATTTGGCTCCATGAAAAATGCAGTTCCACCAATAAAATGATTGGAATAATAGAACCCATTTCCCTATGCAGAGACCATAACTATTTTCACATAAATACTCAAATTTTTAGCCTAGTCACTTGCCACTTATCAAGGGAAGATGAATGTAACAGCATATAACTTTTTAGATATTTATCGCAGCTTCACTTCCAAGATAAGAGCATCCAGAAGCACAACTGAAGACCATTTAAAAATGAAACTCTACAATTTCAACTCTCACAAGTAGTGAAAAGTTGCAATTGGATCTATTCATTAACAAGAATTGATTCACTACGAGAAGTGAATTTGATAAGTGTAACAAATGACTTTTGCAAGTAAACTACAGACGAAATCAAAGTTCATGATCAAAAAGACACTAGAATGTAAGGAGAGGAGTAGAAGATGATTTCACAAAATATTCCTAGATCCGAATGTACCGAATCCCAGATAGCTGCCAATAAGCATGATGTACAACAGAGATTGGAGCTGGTAGAGCCCTATGATAACAAGAAGATGCGAAATGGAAAAAAGGAAAGAAGAAAATGAAAAGGCAATTTCCATATGATTACTTCCCTGCTATAGTTGATTTCACTCTCTGGCGTTGACTTGTGACCAAGTGTCAAGTAGAAATCGTCAACAAAAGGAAGGTCAATTTGAAGAGAAAAATGAACCGAAAAATGGAGCTTGGAATTTCAAACAAAGTTCGCTGAACATAATTGGGCATGATTATTATGTCATCTTAGGATGTGTATATAAATCAGTCCATGGGATGAGGCAGCACAATCAACACCTGGGGGCTATTAATTTTTCTTGAAACTGAAGATCAGGAACCATGCATAGGAGCACATGGGGAAAAAGGAAGTCACAACTCAAATGTTCTGAATCCTAATCTGCTGCTTTGATTGTTGGTAGATTGATGTAACCAAGATAAAAGTGATTAGAAGACTGAAAGCTAAACAAGATTTTCTTCATTTTTCCTAGTTATGGTCCCCCACACTCGTAACTGCAGTTAATTGGCAGGAATTGGTAGGAGAGATAGAAAGAGTTTTGAGAACCAAATAGGTCACCAAATTCCCTCAGGGTACTTACTTCAAGCGATGGGCACCAAAGCAATCTGCAAAGTGCTGAAGTTCTGTGACAGCGTCAGGATTGAAACCAGCAGCTGATGCACGATCAAATGCTGCAGTTAAATCCTGCCTAACTGCAGCAAGTCGCACATCCATTGCCCTCAGAAGCTCCTTCCTGCATCATTTGACAAATTACATTTAGGAACAAGCTGCAAACATTGATTCAAATATCATAGTTCGTGTATCTCATAGAATACATATAGCCTCATTTTGCTGAGCAGCCTGCTCTACACTATAATCCTTGAAATCATCATTATTACTGTCTACTATCATCATAAATCACTACCAATACATCCCTGCCTACTTTTTATAAAAGATGAATACGCTAGGTTATCCCTACAATTTCCATATCTTCCAAATGTTCTACATCCTTGTAAATGATTTAAGATGATATTGACCACTACTCCACCACTCTTCAAACCAAGAAGGAAAAAGGAAAGAAAAATAACTTTAATCATGTGGAAAGGTTTCAATTTAATTTTGTGGAAAAAGTTTCAATCACTTCAACCGAAATGAAAAACTCAATACATAGAACTTCAAGAATTTCAACATCTGATGAAATTGGCAGCCTCACACCCCCCAGGCACCAGGCCCTGATAAATTGGAAACGTTAAATCGAATAGCTTTACTTTGTATCCGCTGCCGCAATGGTTCCCAATCCATTCCCATCTGTAGCAAATTAATCAAAACCTGTGTTAATTTAGTTCAGGTCTATGATAGGAAGGACAGTTATATAAGATGTCTCAATCAAAAGTGTGTTCACTAGTCTTACTAGACAGATGAAGATAACTTTTCAGAAGTTTTATCATTACCAATGAAAGGCAATATAAAATAAAATCTTATACTACAAAAGCCAGCAGTCAAAGAATCTTTGATCTCTAAATCAAAATAGGCCTGTTACAATGTAGCAGTATCATCCTACAATTTCCGACAGGCTTATAAACACACAATAATCTAAAAAGGGAGAAAGGCACACACCTAAAGCACCAGAAAACTGATCTCCAGTATCCTGAACAAAAAGTTCTGGAATTCAGCTGAAATGCTCTTTTAAACCATAATCAGAGGGCTTCTGCTACCAAAAATGGCAGTTTACCTGTGAATAAATTTTCCGGGCCACTTCCAACTGAGACATCTCTGCATCAAATGTGTTAACCATTTCGAGCACCTCAGGTGTACTGACAAACCGCACAAATCTAGGAAGAAGAAGCATAGATGATATCAAAAGTCGAATCATCATTGAGTTCTCCAAAAGTAATGAAGGTATCCTGATGGGCATTGCATATACCTTTCCAGTGTTCCTTTTGTAAACCAAGCATCACCACTTCTGCCTCTTTCAACTTCAAGTTTAATTGAATGAGCTGCTTGTGCGACATGGTCTTCTGCAACCTTCAAATGAGTCACAAATGGTTTCACTAGTCCGGAAGCAAGTTTCTCCGTATTTCCATTACTAGAAACAAACAATTCACATCTGGGGGAAAAAAAAGGAAATACATGTCAAACATTAATTCTGAAAAACAAGTACAACAAGACAAATCAGGAAATTACCTTGTGCGCTTTGGTGACAATCGAAACACAGCATAGTCAATAGACGTGTCTGTTTTCATTTTTTTCAACAAAATTTTGACACTACTGATCCTTTATCCTCCTCCTACGCCTAATAATGCACATTTGCAGATAGATTCGAGATCCCCAGCTTGTAAAGTAATCAACTCTTAAAGTCAGTAGATTTTCAAGTGAAAAACCCTCCAATCTCTGGCAAAAGTTCTGGCAAAGAAAACAGAAGACGATAAACAATTCTGTGGATGAATTTGGTTAAAATGTAACGTACTTCCCATTTTAGAAATCAAACAGGGAAAGCAACACTTTACCGATACACATTGAGAATCAAAATGAAGAAAATTGGAAAATAAATCAGAGAATATACTCATTGGGTAAGGCCTACTAGTTCAAGACCCTAAATGCCTACAAAAACATCAACCATGGATCTTACTTCTTAAACCCAAAAAATGCACCTAAAATCAGCCACTGTTTGATATAAAAACCAATGTTTCGAACAAACTAAGCAAAACCAGATCTGATTCCACTAAAAATCCAACCTTGAATGCTTCAAGCCAAACGGAACCCGCTCACATAGATACCCGCATAATCCGAATTCAAATGACAAATCCCAAAAAAAAGGAAATCCACAAGTAGGGAGACGAAAATGCACTAAGTTTGCATGCTAGAAATACAAAAAGTTCACTCATTTCAGCTCAAGATTGAAGAACCGTGTGGGAAAAGATCATACCTTTGCATACAACTGAGATCTTGGAATGGGGAATCTGTTCCTCTCTCCAGAGTTCACCAAAAGAGTACCAGCATTTAGGTTTCATCGACTATATCTATTACCAGTCTCTATACTGTTTACAGTAATTTGTTCTTTGGAGGTCTGTTTTAAGTTCTAAGAAACCCCAACAATGGAATGGTTTTTGCTTTACTCATTTCACAAGTGCCCATCTTTTCTTTTCTTTTCTTTATTGTTTCCCCCACCCTTTGGCTTTCCCTGGTTTACTCTCTCTACACACTGCACAGTAGAGAGAGGGAGTGCGTGTTTTTCCTTTCTTTCAGGCAAAAGCTTGTGTTCGCTTGTGGAGAAAATTTAACTAAAAAATTTGAAAGACAACGACGCCACATACGTTAACTTGAAATTACCAAAGAGGACATTAGTGTCGTTAAAGTGAAATGACTATGTTTCAAAACTCAATGGAGTTCTTTGTCTTTAATATTTTAAAATTTTGAATAGATAGGCTGATTTGAAATTTGATAATAAAAATTTTAAATTAGTTAAATTTATTATTAAAAATTGATTAATTTATTTACAATAATTATAATAGAACAGCACAGGCTGTTCCATTATTAACCAAAGTCTTGAATTTGAATTTTGAGAATAAAGTCGTTTTAAAACTCGTAAGGGAAAACTTTGTTGTCTAAAAGAGTCTTATCTGACTTGAATTTGGATTAAATTTTTTAAATCTTATTTAATCTTATACTGATTAAACTTTTAACTTTAAAACTTTTTTCTTACTGATTTAATTCCTGATAGATTTTGAAACATTGAGAAAAACTGTGTTTGTTAAAGAAGTTGATCAATTTGATCGAGGAAAAATTTAATCTTAAAAGGTATAAATATCTTTTTTATTAACTTAAATTTGAAAAATTAATGTGAGCATAATTTCTCATTCAAAAAGCTAAGGACATTTTAATCTTATAAGTTAAGGACTAACAAACTTGGGCCCTCAAGTCTCCTTCATCTTTGTTATGTTCAAATTCATATTCAAATCCAAAATTTGCATTACTCTATGTATAACAATTGAAATAATAATAATACCCTTTTAAGACTGAAGAGTTATCTTTAATAATAATAATAATAAGTAAAATACAGATATATTGAGAGAAAAATAATATATTGTATATTGAGATACCTTTGAAAATTCTTGAGATTGAACATAGCTATCAGAATCAACGTTGAATAGGTATTTTGTTTAGATTCTTGTTTAGTGATAACCGTTCTTGATTAATGAATTAGCTATTGTTAAAGTGTTTCATATTGTTTAGACATGAAAATGTTAAAGGGTTTATAAGTGGTAACGGTCAACTATCCAAACAACTAGTTCTAATTATTTGGACAATGGTTAACCTAAACTCAATTATTGTTAATAAACTCTACACTCTACCTATATTAAAAAATTCAATACATTTTCTTTGTAAAAGGGTATTAAAAGGAGAGGATGGGATCTTCTGTCCATTTTACCCTGTTCCTACTTTGTCCCATGAATCTTACCCACCTATTTAACCAGGACCTATGTAGGACCTACATAAATGGATGTCTGAGATTCTTGGGACAGAATAGGGACAAGATAAAATAGACAGAAAATTATGGTTTATTAAAAGGAGGTATTTAATGCCCATCCAAATGGAGAAATTTGTATGATTCTTAAATGCTTCGTTTTAACCTTAGATTTATGGGACAGAATAAAATTGACAGAAAATTCTGGCTCATTAAAAGGAGGTATTTAATGCCCATCCAAATAGAGAAATTTGTATGATTCTAAAATACTCCGTTTTAACCCTATTCTCGTCTCAAAACAAAGTCATTTTATATTTGTTTATATATAAAACGACATTTATTTAGAACAAAAATATGGTTGGAACATATAAAAAGATGTGGTTTTGGAAGAGAAATAAGATTAGAACAGGATATTTGGGACGGAGTATCTGATACTCGGTTAATTAAACAATTGGTGGGATTTATAAAACAAAAATAACGTTTATATATATATATATTCACTTAAAATGTGCATTGCCCATCAATGACCAAATTTCGTTCACAAGTTCCCTTTACTGACACAAAGAAAACCCACTATCAATAACAAGATCATATTCTTGATCTTACTTCACATGGTAGGACCCTATTAGTTTGTGTTTTTCTTGACCTTGTTTCCTTTACAAGCGTATCTTCAATTTATTGTGCAAGAAAGAACAGTCTGTATCTGCACTAGCACACATTGTCCAACAACACGAGCCCCAGGAGTTGGATGCTTCTGTATATCTTGCCATAGTTCTATCTTGAATCATTTGCTTTTCCCTTTCTAAACTTCCCCACCATTGAAGTGTTATGATTTCTCAGATGAACATAAGAGTTGAATCGGTCATTAAAGGGTAGGTGGTGGTGTTAAAATGTCCCTAACATTAGGCATTGTTACTACGTTCTTCTGTGATGCAAACCAATTCTAACATGCCTCAATTAAAAGGTGAAAAAGAGACGACCAGGGAGAGTCTTTTACATGGTCTTTATTACTTCAACTATCTAAACTATTTGAGGGACTCTAGATCTTTTGTCCAATATTATGGTGTCTTATTTTGTCCCATAAATTTTAATCATTTATTTATATATATAGGTCCCGTGTAGGTAATAAGACACCATAATATTAGACAAAGGATCTTATCCTCATTTAAGGTGACTACTAACTGACATCATATTCACGTAACATAGAGAAAAGAAAGAGGAGGAGATGATATTTCACGTTACTTGTATCGGAAAAATGGTCTACAGTAATGAGACAAAAGGGGTTTTGGACAATAATGGTTAAGTTGGTCTCTTTTAATTGGGACAGAATCTTCTATCTATTTTATCCTATCGCGAGTTTCGCATAAATAGATGACTGAGATTTATGAGATAGAATAGGGTCAAAAATCTTGAGTCTTTTAATTCACCCAATGAAGTGTTAAACAACCTCCGTATCATCTTCTATTAACCAAAAGCATGAAATTGCAGAAATAAGAAGGAAGAATCAACACTAGGAGCTTGTATATTGTAATGGACTAACGTCAGAAAGAAGAGGGCAGAAGAAGAGACTTTGTTTTATCCAAGAAAAGATGATCCATATATATTGTACAACTCCTTTTTCTTCTTTCCGTTATTCATATTGGGCCCATATATATCTTTCAAAATGTGTCATTATGACATGATTATTATCATTTGATGGAGATTACGGTGAAGGAATATAAATACTTAAATAGCATACTTTAGATAATGTTAAGGTTTACGCAGAACTTACGATAATCTCTATTTCCCCTTAGATGTCAATTCTTTGCTTATTGATTTAAATTTAGTTGTTTTTAATTAGTCGATTTATAGGTCAGTCTCAAGTTCATACTGATTCGAGGCAATCAAGGTCGTTTCTAGTATTTGATAGGCTCTGAATAAAATAATAAAAAATCATATTTATACCTATTTTTAAGTTTTCATATAGAATAAAATAAACAAAATATAAGTCTTTTTATTGTTCTTTATGAGATCAAAAATAAGTCTTATTTTGTTTTATTTTATTTTTTATAAGGATAAAAATAAGTTCTATTTTATTATTTATAAAGATGGGCCCTAGGCAAATACCCTCTTTGTCCTTGCCCAAAGCCAACTCTGGGTTCAATTATTTTAAGCAAAATAACATCATTTAATTTAGAAAAATTAATTCTCGGATAAGCCTGAGCTTAAGTAACCTAGAATCCGACCCAATTCAAAAAATAAATTAGTTCTATATTTTTAAAAAATTGGCAAAGCTAGCCTGGCCAACCCATTGCCATTCCTACCCGTACAAGCAACTTGATAGCTGGTGTTGGATTGGATCCCACCGAGCACCAGCAATATAGCTAACAGCTTCACTTTGACAATTGCCTCTAGTGTTTTGCTCCCACTAGCCATTAATGTACAGGTCCAACGGTCCTTTGTCTGTTTTTTTTTTTTTTCATTGCATACAGGTGAACTATCCAACTGGGAAGATTACACATTCTTTATCTAGCATGAACGTGTTATTTTGTAGTCTATTTCATGTTCTTCTTTTATAGTTGCATTGGAATATCTCAATAACAGACAAATCGACGTGAAGTATGCAATTTTATGTCCACTCTTACATTTAACAGCACTTTGCTTAATCCGTAGACGAATTAACCCAAATTTAAGGTAAAAGGACAGTAAACAAACATAGGATAAGAGGACCACAACTATTGCTGTGGATCACAGAATTAACACCGTCAAAGAAGTTGCCGTGATAGCAATCCATAAATGGTAAATTCTCATCATCATCACCTAATCTGAAGTCCCGCAATAAAGCGAAATCTAGAAAAGTCTGATAATACGCAGCCTTACTCTTATACATTAAAAAAGCTGTTTCCAAAGTAAAGTCTCATGAGTTGACATTTTGGGTGCATGCAAAGCATTAGCTTGACTATTATATTTAGGTCTATGATCATTTATAAAAGCTTCATGTCTGCATAAGGTCTTCAATACTTTCTAAAAGTAAGATTCAGACGTCCGGCACGAAGATTTGTCTCTTCAAGTAGGGACTTAGGAGCGGTGTTTGGGAGGATTGAACTTACACCATGAAATATATGTCTAGAAATCCCACCAAATATCACAACATCTCCAGAATCTAGGACAAGTTTCTTCGCCTTTTCAACATCCCTTTGGTCACCGTACAAAAATTCTCCAGAATCGCCGATTGAGAAAGAAACTACAGGTAATCCTTGGCGAAGACTTTCTTGACTTTCATCTTTATCCTGTTCACCAAACCAGGAGTTATCAGTATTTTGGGTAAAAGCAGAACCCAAGCTAGCAAGAAGGGTGCATTCAAGTAATTAGTAAGTTGGGAAATTGAACTAAAAATATTACAGCATCAGTTCAAATGGGGTTGAGCAAAATGGCAATCCAAAACGAGGACAAGAAATTTTCATTCCAAACCTGATGGAGACCAAGCCGTCCACTTGCAGAGTAAAAGTTTACAATGCAGATGTTTGGTGACATCCATGGCAGATCGTCTTCTGCATTTTTTACTCTAGCATTGCTTTCAATGAGGGCATGTGAATCTTTGATCGCTTTCTCAACAAGGACCTGAAGTTCATGAGGAATAGTTGGTGTCTTAGAACCATCTATTGGGCGATACTCTCCATATTGACTTGTATCAGGGTCCCAATTTTTACCAAGGCACATCATTTTCAGGTGCAGCCTTGTACCATCACGATAACCAGGTTGGTAGAAACCTCCAGAACTCAGTCCAAGGTTTCCGCATAGTGTTACTATTTTGATCTAGAAGAACAACGGAATACGCTAACTTAGGGGAAACTACATAAACAACTTCTTGTAAGAAAAGCTTCTCTACACTACTAAGAGTCTAAGACCAGTAGTTTCTGAAAAGATTAACCACATCCTAGTTTAAATAATCAAGGAATTACAAGTCTGAACATTATTTACCACCTTTCAAGAACTAGCAACTGAACTTGCAAGATGAAAATTAAGTAACCATAAGTTTAGGCATACACATGATCAGTATGAACCACAATTTTGCAAGAGAAATAAAAGAAAGCACATATAGGACCTGATCATCCATGGATAAGTAGCCCTTTAAAAGAACCATTCCAGGTCTTAGGATACTGCCACTTATTCCCTTTGTAGCACGTTTAATTTCATTCCGTCTTTCCCTGTTCTTGACAAGCAGTGATGGTTTTAACATGAAAGGAGTTTCAGCTTTAGGGGGGCAAATATCAAAAGGTTTAACTAATGCCACTTGCTCTGACTGCTCTAGATCTCCAACTGCTACATCATAATTCGAACTCTTTCCAATGGAAATCTGTTTCTCGTTACTCAAATGAGAAGAACAAGGCACAGAATCATCCTCAATGACTGAACCTGAAACCATTGAACACTCATTTTCGCTTGAACCACGGGCCTCACCACTAATTTTCTCCTGCTGGGATAATACTGCACAGGTAAGTTCATCTCCAGGTGATTTCTTTGGCTTGTACACATATCTTTGGGAACCTCTACCATTGACGTTCCTTGAAAAACTACCCTGTAAATTCTGTTGGGCATTTGTCCCTCTTCTATGCGACACAAAATTCCTACTGCTAAAACATTCATCAATAGCTGAGTCACCTTCTCCACCCTAAATAGTTGGCAGATCAAATCACAATATGAATCAGCCAAGACCACTGAAACAACCATATTACTGAAACAGTCTTAAAAAGCACATAAAACAAAACAAAAACCCATGTAGAAAAAGTGAAGCAAAACAACAAAATCGGTCACTTTTGAAAAAATAAATGTTACAACGTAATCATAGTAAAATAACTAAGAGAAAGAGACAGGGAATGGTAAACTTGCCAGGCTATTACGAGGAGAAGAATGAAACGCTGGTCTAGAAGAGGAAGAGCCTCCTTTTCCTGTTCCTCGACCTCTACCCTTGCTACTAATCATGGTTTGGTGTCTACTCCTACAGTGTTGGAGACTTCAACGAGGCCGGTGGCTTGGAGAATGGTGTTGTAACGCAGAGTTTTAAAAGCCCAAAAAGCCTGCGTTTCTGAAATTGTGGCCTTTTGTAACTTTTGTTATTACTATATATATTTAAGTTAATACAATTTGGACTGTTTATTTATAATCTATATTATATATATTTACTATAATGAACAGTTCTCAGTATTAAATTAAATAGATGCCAGTGAAGAACAGCCATAGTTGGTAATTTTCTATCTCTGCGCCAAACACATTTCAGCATCACAAGTCTCTCTTCTTGAGAACATTTGAATCGGAAACCTAAAACGCGGATGCTATATTGAGGTTTTCCCCTATATATGCTCTTGTATTTGGGTTTTCAATAATTCTTATCATGAGTGCATCAATGATTTCAAAGGACTTTTGATTTGTGTTTGACTTGTAATTTCCTTCGCTTTGGTTAGATCTTCGTCGTTCATGGAGATAGATCACTAGGGTTTTGTGTTGTTTTGTTGTTTGTTTTCTGTTGCATTGGTTGTAGATAGAAACCTGTAATTTTGTTAAAAATGAAATCTTTTGTTGGTTCCCTGTTTCGGATTTCCAAACTAGGTTTGCTCTGCGCGAAAGCTGCGATTTTCATTTGGATTTGGGAATTTTGTTTTCGTTTTGATCATTGGAAAGAATGATTTTTGGGTTCTTGGGGCTGTAGAGATCGGTTTCTTAATGGGCATTTTTTTCTTTTGGTGAAATGCGAGCTAATGCAGTAATTAAGGCATAGGATTTTGATCTCATGCGAATTTTTAATGGGTAGGACTCCCAGCAAGCTTTATTAGTGGATTACTCACGTTGTACTATTTTTTAATTGTCACTGTTTGGCCTTTGAGGATTTAATTGTCATTGATAAACTAATGCAGTTCTTCTGTAAATACGAGGAAGTGGGAAAGTAAAGATGGTGAAGCTTACTATGATTGCTCGTGTCACGGATGGACTGCCGCTCGCTGAGGGATTGGATGATGGCCGTGATGTGAAAGATGCTGAAATGTACAAGCAGCAAGTAAAGGCTTTGTTTAAGAATCTTGCAACTCACCAGAATGAGCCTTCAAGGATGTCCATTGAAACTGGCCCTTATGTCTTTCAGTATCCCTCACATTTGCTTTAGTCTCTTTCAGAATCACTTTCATGTGTAGACTTCAAAAAAGTAGTATTGTTGGCGTGCCAAAATTATTCTTTTTTTGCTTCATACTTTTTCTTCCTTGAACTCCATTACTATGTCTGAACCTTCTGTAGAGTCACCCAATCTCTTGAAAGATGTGTGGAAATGTGTACACTGCTTAATACTATGTAATGTTAAACAATGGTGTTCAGGATGCATGGGTGGCATGTTCTTTAATTACTGTTACTTGGGAAGATCATAATGAAAAAGTTAGGAGTTCATAATGCATGTCAAGGGCTTTCTAATGAAATGGTTGTTAACCTTTTTGTTGACTGCCTTCTTAGTGTCCACTAAAGGGAAAAACATCAGATTCACAAGAGTAATGTTGTAAACATTCAAACGAAATTAGATTGCTCTAGTAGACCTTTGCAAATTGAATCATCATGATTGTAGTTCTCTTACTTAACATTATGGATTACACTTAAGCAGTTCGTTGCTTAAAGTTGCTTTTACAATTATCTTTTCTTGCAAATTTGACTGTTCATTTTGACTGCTGTTTTCTTGTTATACTTTTTGAGAAGTGAAACAGTTTCTGTGATTTCTTGACTTGATACCTTTAGTTATATTATTGAAGGACGTGTATGTTACCTCACTATGTGTGACCGTTCATATCCCAAGAAACTTGCCTTTCAATATCTTGAAGACCTCAAGAATGAATTTGAGCGTGTCAATGACGCCCAAATTGAAACTGCGGCTAGACCTTATGCATTCATTAAATTTGGTAGACCTCTTTTAATTTTTCTTCTTAATATTCGAATACTGAATTGAACTCTCCTCGGTGACTCCATGTTTTCTTCACATGGATTCTACTGTCACTAATAGGCCTGAACTTTATTTTTGTTTTTCCTCTCCAAGATACTTTCATACAGAAAACAAAGAAATTGTACCAGGATACTCGCACTCAGCGGAACATTGCTAAGTTGAATGATGAACTATATGAAGTCCATCAGATTATGACTCGCAATGTGCAAGAAGTTCTTGGTGTTGGTGAAAAGTTGGATCGTAAGAGATATTCCTTTCTCTTTGGTTGTTTTACTGTATCAGATTGTTGCTAGCTTGTTTGAGCCTACATGAAGAGAATATTACTGACTGTTAAATTTCTCACAACGGGATTATGTTAATGATGCTTCACTATATTTTATAGAGTTGGAGAAAATGTCTGTTTCCTGATTAAGTTCCCATTTGCATATTGGTTGGATATTTGAGTCAATCAGTTGTGCTGCCATAAAAGACATTATTTTAGCTTCTTCTATTAATTGGAATGGAGACTTGTACTTTCAGTTACATATTGATTTTGGTGTTGTGACTTTGTTTTCTTTTTTTTTTTTCTCTCTTGAAACTAATATGTTTGATGCACATTTCACCAAAGTACATATTAGTTCAGTGGATCCTTTGATGGGAATTGTTTTGGAACTGATTGTCGTAAAGGCTTGCCTTACTTTGCTTGCATGCTACAGGAATTGTGTGGAAATGAGAATGCAAATGGCCTTTCTGACAGGATAAACATATCTAATGGGAATTCTTATTTGCATGATATCTTTGTGATTGGATCTTTTGGTTACATTCAATTAAATTGTGGTGGACAATTTCCCTGACCTTTTGGTCTGTTGTTACCTTATGCTGGTTGTATCTGTTTGTCCAAAAATGATATATGAAACTTTCATCCCATTATCGACTTCCTTTACTGGATTTGGTTCATCTGTCTCTCTCGAAAAGAATCCTTACTGTTCTGTCTTCCCATCTCAAGCTCGTACTCACACCACTTTTGCGTATTCCTTTAATGATGCAGAGGTCAGTGAAATGTCAAGTCGGTTAACATCAGAATCTCGTATATATGCTGACAAGGCAAGAGACTTGAATCGACAGGTTAGTTCCATTGCATTGGCATGAATGGATCCGTCTTTCGTTTGCATCTTCTTGTTTCCCTACTCCACATACATTTAACTTTTGGGATGTACATAGAAAAATTGTATTTTGTGGCAAAGGCTAAACCAAGCTTTAACTTTTCTAATTGTTTTCCTGCTTGTTTATACATTCCATTTCACTCCTTCCTACGCTATAGGCACTTATCCCCCTTCACTTATGGTTTTTACCAGTGAATGCTTTTTACTAATGGCTTGTTTATACTTTTGGGATGCAGGCCTTGATTCGTAAATGGGCCCCTGTCGCTATTGTGTTAGGAGTTGTATTTCTCCTTTTCTGGGTTAAAACAAAGATCTGGTGATCTAGTCGCCTTTCTAGCAATTGAAAATTTTGTTCAACTACGTACCTGGGTCTCTGCAATGCCATCTTTGGTTGTCTTTGTCCCAGATTCTCTGAACTTCACAGGCTTTATGATGTTTCAAGGGCTCGTTCCAAGATAATGACCTAATCTTGTTTCGAGATTAAGCACTATCGGATTGTGGACCACTTGTACGAAAAGACTCGACAACAGTTTGAAGTTGAACTTTAGTTTCTCTAATTGGCACATTTTAGGTAGCTTCCAGCTATTATATGGAAGTGGGAAGAGACCCCTTACCTTACAACCGGATTAAGGGACAAAGTATATAGGAGATAACTTCGAGGAACTTATACTCTCAATCCATATTTGTCAGTACTAGAATTGATTTGGGATACAAAGTGATGTTATACTGTTAGCAAATTTAGATTTACCTTTCCTGATTTGTGCATGTTCCTCTTGTCCGATATAGTTAATCATTTGATTTTTTGTTACTTCTCTAAACCCTTATGCCATGATCTGCTGCAAAACATGCGCCAGACTTCTATATTCTAATGTTGATAAAGAGTAATTTCAGCCATATGAGTGCACCTATCCTGAAACCATAGTCAGACAGCTTGAGTGTTCCTCGTACTCACTGCTCGAGTTATTACAAATGTTAATCAATGTCTACTAGAACGCAAGATGGAACTTGGATCCCATCCTTAAACTCAGGCAACTAATGAATGAATCAAATTACTTTGTGGTGGATTAGTTCCGAAAAAGCAAACAGCATTAAATGAAAAAGAAAGTAATGAGAAACATTCTTCTTAGCTAAATCAGAATAAGGCCTGGTAAGTGGACCTCTCATGGTCATGGAATATCAACCCATATAACTTAACAGTGACCATCAGTATGAGATCACTTGACCCGACAATGTTCAAAATTCTAACAATAGCCGTTTGAACCTCAAATAGGCGGCAATCGAAGAACAGACCACTCAGTAAGCTAGATGAAAGCAGCAAAAAACAACCCGGCTATGGGAATCTCCGAACCTAAACCCCACCGTGATGACGAAGAAGATTACACGGAAAGTGATGGGTCTGATTCAGATTATGATTCCGACATGGATCCAAGTTATAGCATTATTGAGGAGACTGGAAACAAGCTATTGAATCTGTCTATCAAGAAGAAGTCTACGTCACGGTTAGTGTCTTCATTTGCAGCCATTAATGATTAAAGACAAGGAAAAAGTTTGCTTGTTTTTTTAAATTTTGTAGAATGTTTGATAAAAGGGTAAACTTTTATTGGTGTAACAGTGCGAAAAATTTGGACCTGGCCATGGAGAAAGATTTGGAACAGGATGATGACGATGATGATGAAGAAAGTTTTTTAATAGTTCAAAACTTTATAGAAGGTCAGTGCATTCAGTATGTGCTTCTTATGCATTCAAGTCCTTTAGATAAATGCCGACTGCCAAATAACTCGAGGTAGATTACCAGAAGTATAAACTTAACGAACAAACTTGAGATGCCATCAATTCAGTCTACAAATGCGTGTCTTCCCAATTTTTTTCTTTTTTCATTTTTGCGACATAAATGAGGATCCGTAGCGAAATCACTGCCTCGCACATATAACTTGATGTCACGTTGCTGGGTTTGGGTGTACTCCTGGTGATGAGACCTTTGTTTTACAATGTCGCGGCAGCTGGGAAGATAGAAAAGCTGAAAGTATGTCAATGCAAAGCTTATTTGAAAAGGAATGGATTGAGGCTCACTGGCAATAAAGGCATACTCATTGAACGCATAAAGGAGCATCAACAGTAATTTGAAGTGTTTCTGTGTAATTTACCCTTTTCTTTTTGAACCGTGTTTCTTTCTTGAATGGTTCACTTCTTTCGGATCATGTAGGTTGTTGAAATGTGGAGGAGAGGAAAAATATCCGGTATCCAGCTTTGTTCTGAATTGTAAAGGCAAGCAATCTTTGAGCAAATTTTCAGCTTGAACATGAAGACTAAAGTTTAATGCCAAATTGGAATGCTATGCACTTTTGTTGCATTGAACTATTTGCATGATGAGGTTTATGATTAGTTTCAGTTCAATTGTCATTGGTTGTTGGAACTTATGTGGGATTATTGAGGTGTAAATGCCGAATCATCATGACTTCCCCTTATGTCTTCACATATGCATGATCACTTTATAGCTTTCTGAAGTTAATGCCAAAAGATTTCTTATATTTTTGTCTTTTACTTTATTTCTGAGTTCTAGAATTCTAGTTATTTCACTGCCATGCACTGATGATCATGAACTTGATGCAGGTGATGCATGCAAAGGCGATGTTGTTCTTTTTGAGCAAAATGTTTATGAAATGTGAGCTATTGGCTATAGTTCGTGCCTTTCAACATAAAAGACGGATTACGATGGACTGCTATAATGATGGCAATCCGCCAAGCGTTGTTTCCTAAACATTGTTTTTAATTTCCTTGCCCCTTTTTTTGGTTTCATAGGTACAATATTGCTGCAAGAAGTGCTGGTGGCCCTCCTTGTGGCAAAAGACTTATCGCAGGTCGAATTGTCAAGGAAAGCTATGGGGCTGCCAAGCAACAGCATACATTTACAGTAAGTCAAAAGAAGTATTAAAGTTATAAATTTCCAGCTGTATTAAGGTGTCTGTGAAAATAAGAAGAGCATATTAATCACTCATTTACACTTTTTTTGAATTGAAAAATGACATTTTAGGTTCAGGATCGAAAGTTCAAAACATCCATATAAATTTTGAGGGCATCTCAATATTGCTGAAAATAGTTGGATACATCTGAATCATGTAATTTTCGTTACTTATGTAGATAGTGGTGTACCATTTTGTTCACATTATAATATGGTCGTTTGTGGGTAAACTATCAAAAGGAAGTAACTGAATGATGACATGCCACTAAGGAGGAATGTTGTCTCCAGTTCTTTGCAATTTGAAGGCGATCTGTCTGGTGTAATACCCTCTACGTGGTCTTGGAAATTTTAGTTCAGATTAAATATCCGGTAGACTGCTGACTTTCTGGTGTCTATGAACAGATAGAAGTCCTTTGGAGCAAAGGGAAGATGTCACTGCCTCCACTTCACCCACTGCTAATAAAGGGTCGAAACCTATATCGAATGGGAACTCTAAGACAGGTTTCAGCATCTAGAAGGCATTCTTGATTGTTTTCCTTTCATGTGCACAAGGTGAAAATTTTGCAAACTTGCTGTTATTGTCTCCTCAGATGTGGGAAGATGAAGATGAAAGGTGTAAAGTTCTGATGGAAAAGCACTCAAGGGGTTCTATTGCTAGGTCAGATAGAGAAACCAGAATCCAGGAGAAAGAGAAGAAGAAGTTGCTGAGAGAATTAAGGTTCTTTGTTTTAATTTCACTTGACAGTATCTTCACTTAACAGGTTTTAGGCATACTGGTGCAGTGCAACTGCTAGCCAGTTTAGGTATTCTTATATTCCTGTAGCTTTCTGTATTTTACAGGGCTGAAGGGAAGAAGGATCGTGAAAGCAGCCTGTTCCATTTGATAGGTAGTCAGGGAGTTCAAATTCATCAATCACTTTCTGCTCTTGACGTGCAACAAACAGTTGTCCAACCTCAGAAGTCCCATATCTCTATCAATGTGGGAACAACATTTTCCCAATCTCGACTGTCAGGCGTTTCTGTTGAATCAGGAAACATTGGAGTTAAGTTAAACAACCATGAAGTTCAGAAACACAGTGCTGATAGCGTCAATAATGGCAGTTTTGCTTTCCATGAGCACTGCAGGGGTTGGCAAAATGGGATTTCTGGCCTTCATCATCCTAGGAATCATCCACTACATAAACAGCCATTAAGAACTGTGCAAAATCAGCGCCCCTTAAGAAGCTTGAACCATCACCATTTGGCAAACCTACCACAAAGACAAAGCTATCAAAAGCTGCAGCTATGCAGATATTATGCTCAGGGAAGATGCTACTATGGAGACAATTGTAAATTTATACATGAATCAAGGGATGCACACAGCCTAAAGAGGGAAGAGAGGTGATCTGATAATCAAAATGGCAGGAGAAACAATGACACTGACTTGAAAATCTGTTGCATGGTCTATGGATTGTGCCATTGTTTGAACATTACCAAAAAAACTTGTTAAGCTTTACTGGTAATTGGTGAGCTTGTGAATGAAATGATGTATTCAGAAACCAAATGATCTATTGCTTTTGTTCTTGACGTTACGCAGCTTTGTTCAAACTTCAAACAGAGAACATTTCAAATTAATGTTCTTATTTGCCTTTTGTGCTTACGGATACATTTCTACAAACATTCTTTTACATTTAATTGATTACAAAGATATGAAGCCATCAACCTTACTACTCAGAAAATCCAAAAATTAAAATAGTTAATATTATTTTTTAAAATAGCAAAATTATATTAATTGTTACTAGGTTATTCTGACATCTGTACACAATCATCTACTTCCAGCCAGTTTCCATGCATAGCAACCCAATGTGGTATATACATGAAGCTTTGAGTTTATGTTGAAAAAAGTAGGCAACGGTTACGCTTTCAACTGGACGAGCTTTTCAAGCTACAACAAAACGGATCTTAACTTATGCATTGCCAACTGAGTTGCTTTTTGTCACGCCTTGGAGTTCCATTGGGGAATTTGTAATGCTTCCAACTGAGCCCATGGTCTGAGAGCTTAACTGGGGACTAGCAGGACAAGCCTCTGGATTACCGGCACTCATGGCCTGAATTGCTCCTGAACTTAGCTGTGGGCTCATTGGGGTTCGTTGGCTCATTTGCTGGGGGCTTGGTTGCTGCTGAGGCTGCTGCGGCTGAGGCTGCTGGTTCAGTTGTGGAACTCCCATGGTCGAAGGTGATGGTGAGCCTACTTGTGAAGGTGAAACAACAGCCTGCAGAGAAGAACCTGCTTCTTGCTGCTGCTGCTGTTGCAATTGCTGCTGCTGCAGTTGCTGTTGTTGCTGCTGCTGTTGCAATTGCTGCTGCTGTTGTAATTGAAGATGTTGCTGCTGCTGCTGCTGTTGTTGCGGTTGGTTCATATACATATTCATACCAGCCATCGACTTTGGTGGACCCATTGGCCCAATGGTACTCCGTTGCATCGGGTTCATGTTAGCCCGGGACAGAGGCTGACCAAGCATGGAAAGGCCAGCAGAACCTGGATGCATCTGTCTAGCTCCTGACATCCCAGCTATGCCTGACTGAGGACTACCTAACAAGCTTGTTCGGCTTTGCATCATCTTAATCTTAAAGAAGTGAGCTTGAGCAGGAGTAAGTTGTCCTGCACGAAATTGCTGGCTTAATACATTGGTAATATTTGACGATTGGCCCAAATTCATAGGATTTTGACCCGTACTACTCATACCAGACATAGGTGCCATGGGTCCAGAGATTCCAGGCCCTATACCTCTAGCACCTCCAATACCCATGGGGTTGCTGAGCCCCCCCAGACCAACCATGTTGTTGCCCATATTCCCCATGCCCATGGCTGTTCCAAGTCCCATCATTTTCCTCTGTTGCATCTGCTGCTGCTGCTGCTGCTGCTGTTGCTGTTGCTGCTGCTGCTGCTGCAGCTGCTGTTGTGGCTGTTGTTGTGGTTGCTGTTGCTGTTGTTGCATTTGTTGTTGTTGCTGCTGCTGTGGTGGTGGTTGTTGTTGTTGCAGTTGCTGCTGCTGCTGTAACATCTGAAGCTGGAGAGTGGAAGGCTTATTGACCATGTGATTTCCCAACTGCATGTTTGAACCCTGACCAATAGAACTTAAGTGAGACAGCGGATTTGATGGAAGCACCAATGATGATCTCTGGAATTGTGAATGTGGTTGTTGCATCAAAGCATGCTGATTGTTCTGTTGATGATGTATTGGTTGCTGCTGCAGCAACTGCGGTTGCTGTTGCTGGATAGATGGTTGTAAGTCCAACAGCTGTGATCTTGCAGGAACTGAGACTCCTGACAAGAGACCTTGAGAAATTTGCAAAGCATGTGCATTGCCAGGAGGAAGTATCCTTGTGTTGGCTAGTAGGTTTGGAGATGAAGGAATAGAAGCATTTCCACTAAGGATGGGCTTTACATCGTTGGATGGTTGAACTAAAGCTGTTTCATTATATTGATGCACCTCAGCTGCTGTATTATTTGAGATTCCTGATGCAACTTGTTGATTATTTGACACAATATTCATGGGGGTTGGTCTTTGTTGAATATTATCTTCAACAGCATATCCTTCTCGCATCATCTGTATAAACCAATCCGTTAATCAGGTTCACAAGAAACCAACACAATATCTTCTGCGCATAAAAAGGTTTTTCTTTTCTAACATACCAGTGAGGAAGCTTGTGATGCTAGCAAATCTGCAAAATGCTGCAGAAAGAATTGATGAAAAAAGCAAATCAAAAACAAAATACATATGTATTTTTATAAGCAATTTTAATTCAAGATAGCAAATTGTAAAATATTACAAATTTATGAGGCAATTGATAATACTATAGTAACTATATCCTTCTACCCTCATTGCCCATATAGCAGCCCTTCCACAACAAACCAATGTCACAGCCTACCTCATTGTGCAACCATGCCCCGTGTTAAACAGGGAACAAAAGGCAGTCTTGCACATGGGAAAATGACTACATATCACATATCATAATGAAAATCTGCAGGTAGTAAAATGATGATTGACGAAGGAACACTAACGGGTAGGTAAAGTGGAATATCAACCAAAGATTGTGAGTGGTATATCTATCGAAGTTAAATTGAGCTTCAAAGACAGATATGAGGAGGAAAGTAAACAAGAAATAATGACAAGGAATGTCTTTGATTACGCTATAACAAAGACAATGAGCTTTTGCATTCAATTATTCATGATCCACCACTACATCCACTGAGTTGGTACACATAATGGAACTTACAGTATTGGGCAAGGTAGGAAGATAATCCTCTGCTGACAAAACATCGCCATCCTCTACTTCTCCATAATGCATTGCTACAGTACCATCATTTGGCTTCTGAGACATGATCATTCTAGTACATATCCTCTGCACATAACCACCGTTCCCTAGAAATGTAAAGTTTTAAGCTGTGTAAGGTATGGAATTCTCCCAAATATAAGATGCTATAGACATCGTAATTCAACAAACCTGGAGCCATCATAAAATTTATTACTCTAATCTTGCACATATTTATACTGCCACCAACAATTGACTTGGATAATGGCCAAGTATCATCTTTGAAATCACCAACAATGGCTAAATCAGAGAGACAAGCCATCAGAGGTTTAGGTGAATATGTGTTGGGTTTCCTCACTGGGTAGTCTTCGACCTTGTTCCTTCTGCAGTTAAGTTGATGTCTGTAACAGAAGCCAGTAGGAGATAAGTAACAAGATGGTGGGACCTTGAGTGTCATTTACTAAAAAGTATGATGCCATAAATCTGGAAAAAAAATCAAATTGCGAGGTGATAATAATTGAAATACCTTGCAGTGACCATCTCTATCTTTGAGAATTTTTCAAGCATGGCTGGATCAGCAATAGGTAAAGTTCCAACAGAAGGACTATTTGCATTTAATGGGACATTTATATTACTAACACTTGCAGGAGAGCCGACCCCACTCATTACTGGGGTCCTTGGTAGTGAATTTGATCTTCGCTTACCAGCTGCTTGGGCCTGATGCTGCCTTTGCAAAGAATCATTAGCACTGGACGTCAAGGATGAAGTTCCACCAACTGCAGTAACTGAATTGACTGCTGCCTTCTCTTTTTGTGATCCCAGTGCAGAAGTAGCAGCAACTGCTCCAAAGTTAGGTCCGGCTGAACCACTAGAGAATTCTCCAGACTTTGATGATAATGGAGACTGAGCCAAAGCCCCAGTAGATAACCGGGGACTTTGCACTGGCTTCCTCTTCTGAAACTGTTCCTCCTTCCTAAAATCTTGACCAAGATTGTTCCAAGCTGCCTGGGGGAAAGTAGGTCTTAAGAGCTGATGTGGCATTCTTTGTTGAATCCGTGTTTGCTGAGCATCCAAATGGCCTGCATCTGTTTCCATCATCTGCATGTCATTCTTACCATGATTGAACTCTGAGCCATCAAGTTTGTCAGAATCAAACTGTTCTTCTTTTGGGCCAAATCTCACAACTGGCTGTCCTGTGGAGAGCGAGGCTGTTCCAGCATTTTGATTCATGACCCCTTCAAACATCTGCTGGGAATACTTCTGGCCACCAGCATTAGCATACTGAATACCTCTAGCCATCACTGGCTGCTGCAATAGTGAACTCTTCCAGTTCATATCTGATGCATGGAGTCCATCCATTTGAGGTCCTAAATGCTGCTGAATTCCATCGAGACCAACTGGAGTAAGCCTTGATCTCTTCGTATAACCGGATAAGGGTGATAATTGAGCATCTTGATTGTCCCTCTTCCCATGAAGGGAAGCAGCAGGATTCACATTGTCATTATATGTGATCATCATCTCCTGCCCAGAGGGGGAGGCTCCAGAAATGCTGGCAAGCCCTTGATCCTGCATACTTCTTGGGGTTACAACCCCCATTTGATACCTTTGTTGGGACACCAAAGGCAGTGCTGGAATATTTCCATCTGGAATGAAGTTTCTTGTTCTCAGAGCTAACATGTTATTAGAACTAACATTTTGTGCAGTTAAATTCTCTTGGACATGCGGGGGAATTGCAGTGCCTGAAATAAACCCCGATTCTCCAAATCTGCTGTTAGAGCTTTCTGGCACACGATCTATGCTTACCTTTTTCCCAAGTGTCCTATTATTAGACGTGACAGTAACTTCCGGCATCTGCTTGAATCTTTTTCTGCGCAAACTGCTTACTGCTAAATCAAGCTGCCAATGAAATTCAGCAAAGCATAAAAATATCAACATAGCGCTCCTGCCAATTAACCTTAAATAATGACCCAACATTTACCTTTGTGGGAACTGGATTAGTAGAGAGCCTATCCAATTTTGGTGCAGGATCTAAACAAAGTTGTGGTTGCAAGGCTTTCAATATCAGGGACTCTACTTCCTACAGTCAGACATAAAGTCAATTACACGACCAAAAATGTGAATATCATTTCTAGAGGAATCAAATGTACCGACCATGCTTACCATCAAGTCACCATATGTCCAAGAATTATCAGAAATTGACGGGATATCTTTTACCACATTCTCCAGTGACATCTTAAGGCAAACTTTATTCACAACAGGATGCCCATCGACAGATGAAATAGTAGAACCTTGTTCAGAAGCACATTTTCGATGATCTTGAACCTGCAAGAGTTTCAACATTGAAAATTCTCTGAACATATGGCAGCATCAATAAGTTCTGGAGTTTCAAAATTGCAAATTTGCCCAAAAGAATGTTTTATGCATCTAAGTTGTTTATCAATATATGTCCATTCCAGTTTCTAATGTTTACATTCATGATCGGACTGCAAAATTTGTAACATATATGTAAATTACTCACCTCACATACTATTGTCCCATTAACATATTTACAGGGTATACCATCCAGTATATCTCCAGGCAACCGGCCAGACTCAATTGCCTTCAAATACATGAGCAAAATAACAAACCAATAAAAAATCAGCTTGTGATTGACTAAAAATAGGAAAAAGAGCACCAACTCATAAGTATAATAGCAATTAAAAAAAAATTTAACAGGAAATATCCATGCACAGGATATTTTTCTACAGCTATGGTGCATAAATGTTCTGAATCAGAATTAGAAGAAAAGCAACAAGCATAAATATACCGAGAACAGAGTTTCAGATGCCCTATCATAAGGATGCAATAACTTTGAAGTATCTTGAGTTGTCGCTTGATGTGCAACGTCAGTCTGAAAAACACGAACTCCATAGAATTAGAAATACCAAAAAGACACAAAAGACTTTTTTTTTCCTTCACTTCTTCAATTGATCCAAAAATGCTAGGGTTACTCCCTACAAACCTCTGAAGGTTTTCCAATAGAATATCCATCAGGGTACAGGTTCAAAGTGAATGAGACTTCATGTTCTGAAAAGAGAAAGCACAAATGTTCAACAGATTCTATTGATACAAGAACATCAATAGTTGAGTTTTGGAGACAGACCAGAGATGGATGACCTTGGGATGCTAGCTGTAACCTCACCACTCCCATGAATGACACCCTACATTACAAACATTCCAAACTATAACGTGTGAAAGCAGCATATGAAATCACTTCACCCTCCACATGATCAAGTAACAGATCTCACAGTGGCAGCTCTACATTTGTACAAGAAAGATTATCACTTAAGGAAGCGCAACCAAGTCCCTACATGAAACACAATCTCCACAACAAATGCACACAATAACTACAAGCCACAACTTGAAAACTTACACATGTAGAAATTACAGCTTTGCATCAATAAATTACAAAAATACACAACTTAGGAAGGAGGGTGTATCCAATGACCATAAAGAATACTGCAGTCACACCCTTTAAAGAAAAGAAAGAGCAAATCAGAGAACACATGTTAAAATGAGCAAACCAAGTTGCGCCAAATGCAGATTCAAGCTACCAGAATCCACAATGCAAACTACATAACAAATAAAGATATCTAGCGTCAAACTCGAACTGCACATCAAATGTTCCCTAAAACAGGTTTTTCATCAAAGGATTCCAAATGATATTTAAATAGCAATGAATAGGTAACAAGATAATATCAGTTGTGCTCTTATATTCTATAATTCAAGTTGCCGAACAAAACTAACATTAAGCCATTCCCTTTCGGTTTATCGTTAAACAAAAATTGTCGGAATACTTACATTCTTGGAGCCAACCGATGACTTTTCCTCAGAATCATCTAAATCCTCATCCAAAGCAGTCTCAGGTTGGACAACAGCCTTGGGGCGGAACCTAGTACCAGTTTTTGAGATCTTAAACGAGACACCCATTTGAAGATTGAGTTGCTTGGATCAAGAGAAAGTGAAGAAAAATCAGAAAGAAGGGAAAAAGAAGGTAGGAGTTTTAAGGACAGAGTTACTTATTGAGGCTGGCGTCACATATAGAACTTGTAAAGAACCGAGGGCTTATGTAGGTGTTTAGATCAGGAGAAAGCGAGAGAAAACATGGCATGAAGTGAATAATAAGAGAAAGATTCAGAATTTGCGTGAGCAAACGGAATACCCAAATGGAGTTCTTCAAAGTTGAAACTGAGGGAATCCAGAACTGTAATGAGTTGTAAAGAAAGAAAGAGGCAAAATTTATCAAGAGATTGAAGGTATTAGAGAGTGCTTGAATACCGGGAAAGTGGAGGAAAAGCAAAAGACAGTAGAATTAACGAAAAACCCAGATGGAGATTTTCGACAATTGAGGGATTTCGGAGCTCAATTGAGATGTAACGAAAGGAAAAACTCGATCTTTTTTACCGGTTTTGGGCAGTATATGTAGTAATTCTGCGAGATATTTGGCGAGAAGGAACGATATGGATATGGGCCGGATCATTTTTACCGGTTTTGGGCGGTATATGTAATTCTGAGAGATACTTGGCCAGAAGGAACGAGATAGATATGGACCGGATCAGGCCCGAGCCCACTCAGACCCATGTCGGTCAGACTCTTTGCTGCTGAGGCCTGGAGCCGACCTTAGTCCAAGCTAGGTCTGACGCCTTTTTCTGAAAACAGGGATTTGGCCAATGTTTCTACATTTGGATAACGGGTCATCGGATCCTTGTTTGGTCCAGTATAGATTGACTTGCTTAGTATACTTGATTTTAGTTATTTGCTAATTATTTAATAAAAATTCCCCAAGATTTCTTTTTGGTGATAATAGTTTTGGACGATTGTTTAGATTACTATAAATTTCATTAATTATTATTATTATTATTATTGTCACAATAAATATTTATTAAAACCAATTTAATAAACCAATAACAACTCTGCATCGGTTGTTATAAGGTGAGACCAAATAGACCTGCTAGGCTGACGAAGAAAAGATTATGGACAATGACGCAATGATGATTACAAAGCATATAGGCATCCTTGTTAGCACAACAACAAGCTCTCAACTAGCTTGCTCTTAGTTAGACATTGCATCACCTAATTGTATGCACATAAATAATACACGTCGGACTTCAATTCTAGTGAATGCCAAGTAGTACTCAACATTAGACTTCCTCCTGAAGCTCCATTTTGCTGATCGAAAACTCCCTCTCAAACAATAAGAATTCCTGGATATAAGAAAAGCAGTTAACAATCAGCTGAAGTTTACAACCTTGCATGAATATAGGCTCGTGAAACTGTAGTGATAATTTATTCACTTCACCGCTCATCCAAATGTTGGAGAGAAAATTCAAGTTGGAAATCTGCACTAATCTCTATGATAAACAGAAGTGGCGAATTAGTTTTAGTTTCTTCGTAAAAATGTAGCAGAGAGAAAACAATAGGGTAACCCATTGCTGTTCAGCTGCTAATCCTCTGTGGAGGTCACTGATGATTCAAGTTCATGTCCTATCTATCAGACAGTTTCAGAACAGAAACTAAATATCCTTTTAATGTAGATTTAAATTTCATTGAGCTATATCTTTCATGCCCCATGATGTCCTTATGAAGGCTATTAAAGAGATTGTTTTGAGAATTTTAACCATCACCTGTAGCTGTTGCTGACTGAATAAATGCAAAAATCCAGTTTCTGGACAGCTGATAACCTCAATTAACTCATCATGATCTTCTGGTGGATTGCCCATCTCCGCAAGTGAAACAGAAACCTGAGGGTTGACAGTGTCATTCGGTTATAAAACAAAAGCATACCAGAATTACCTATACGCAAATAACCTACATAACACAGCATTATTCTTGCAAAGAAGCAACTTACCTGCATACATCGAAGAATGACTTCAGGAAGGCAGCATCTACGACAAAGGCCCTGCACAATATATGTTGCTGGATCTTCCAAGGAGCCATATTCACTTGAATACCAAGCATCTAATCTAGAAATTTCCATTGTAACTCCTGCTTGGAACCGTAAAAGCTCGCCTGTACCAATTACATAAAAACCTGGTTTAGAATGTCATGTTGCCATCAGAGATCAACTTCTGTATGCTCATAGCTCCTTCAACTGCCTCATTATCCAACTCACTGGACTTCTATGATTGCACATGATGAACAACTATACAGTCAGTTTAATATTGATTGAATTTCCCTAGATTCCATTCAAAAGCAGAAAAGACGTGATTTCTTTACGCCAAAGGGTAAATTTCAACAATCTTAGCAATAGAGCTATTATATCAACTGACTTAGGAAGGTCCACAGGCTTACAATCAAATACTAAGCTTAAGTTATATTAGATTCCTAATTGCATGACTTCAGTAAAAATGGGAATTTTGCCACGTGTCACTGCCCAAATTGTGGTTAAAATGCATGGAGAACACCTCTCCTCAAGCAGACATGCAATGGATCTTTTTTACCTTTGAAGCCAGCAGCCAAAACAGTACCAAGAATACCACCATCATTAACTAGCTGTGACCCGAGTCCATCACCCTCTATAGCCAAACAGCGGAGAACAACCTCAATGCAGTAATTGTCCCTTTGTGAAATGGCAACATTTACCTGCCATAGAGGTTTTCATCACAATACAATCATAGCATAATAACAGATGCAAAGTTGATTGTAACGGTTGATGCACGAAAAGTTCAATGATTCAATTCTGTTTTCCCACATTTGTCATCAGGTAATGATTTTAGAAAATTAGAGCTAGCAGTTAAAATAACAGTTGCTACAAATTTATTTCCCTCTTCCTGCACGCTGGGTGAAGGTGGATGTCCTTCTAACTGCTATTGTATCCTCAAGACAGAATTTGAATGCTGCTACTTATTTACTCCCATAAAGTTTTAAAATCATGTGATAGGACACTCATTGTCAATCTACAGCAGTAACATGGGCATAATATCATGTGAACACAAAACCAAGCGTTGGCCTATCTTGATAACCCTTTCTCACTTGGGACAGTGCACTCAAATTATTTATCTATCTAAGAATTTGATTTACTTATGACAGAAGTAATCTATCTCAGCCATTGGCTGCAGCCCCAGTAGCTTCCAAATTTCATTGATAACATACTCCCACAGGGATCAAGAACCTCACAGTTTTAGGGATGGCCTCTAAACACAATGACGACTTGCAATCAAAGATCAGCCATGTTCTATCAATGCCACTGGTTTCATGGACATGTTCATTTCAAAGTTACAATACAGGTTTTGATTCCCAAGAGTTGATCAAAACCAGAACAAAAGCAACAATAATTATAAGTATGAACCACAGATGTTGAAACTTTCCTTTTCGCATAACTTCTAGAAAAGGCATCAATTTCATATCCCAACATAAAAGAATGAGAGGCATACCATCAATTGGCGGTGTAGCACAACTTCCTCACTCACTGAAGAATAAAGAGCGTTCATTAATGCAGTGCAAATGTTGGCATCTGGAGACAGGCATTCACCTGAAGGCAAGCACAGCATAGCTGTGGCATGCAACTCAAGAAATACAGGTCCTGCTGATTCATATGTCTGATCTCGAACATATGCCAACCAAGGATTGTCTCTCCCTTAAAAAGAATTCGACATTCATGTCAAAATCAGTGTTGAAGCAGCTTGAATGAAATTGTAAATACAACACCTACAAAAACAGCACCACTAGAAAAGATTAATCCATGTCACTGACTTTTAAGCAACTCCATAGAAGAATTTAGGATTTCTTTAGCTGCTGAAATGGCTCTTTGCTGTTCATCTGCTGAGAGCTCAGCTGGAGGAACCTCTGCGTTCTCTAGCTCAATCTTAAGCCAGTTCCGGTAAGTTGCATCACAGGAGTAGTACTCACTCTAAGAAAGAGTCATGTATATTATTTCCAAGAATTTGAAATAGTCATGTAAATCCAGGTAAACCTTCGGGAACAGAAAGACAGAAGTGCATAAACAATGCAAGTGGACTAACATGAAACGTACCCAATCTTGGAACTCATTCAGATTCTTGGAAGTATGATCCTCAATGGTACCAGGTATTTCTGAAAGCTGTTTCAGGGGCTCAGCAAGCAGACTAAGTAATGCATGTGCACCTACTGGCATTGCTGGTACTCTCCAGAGGGAAACCAAAGCAAACTCCCTGAACAATATGTTACTGCACAGAGAGAAGTTCAAAGTTACAAGAAAGAAGAGAAGTAACATAAAACAGGCAAAGTTAAATTATGAACAATCAGTTAGCAAGTGTCTCAAAAGTATGCACATATTGCCCTGGAGAGAAAAAGAGAGATATTTTAAGCACTCGAGATATATTAACATCCTCTTTTATCTATTTTCCATGTTAAGATCATACTGGCAATTTGAAATTAGGACCCATAACAGCAACAAAAATTTACTCCTTGATATGATAAAAGATTTTCCTAGTACGATCATGGCACAGGAGACACTCATTATTAGCAAGAGATAAGTTGGTTGTCTGGAAGATGTATAAACAATTATGAAATTTATTGTTCAGAAGAGCATAATATGTTACCTGTGCATCAACGCCCACAACAGAAGTTTGGTACTGACATCTTTAACGTTGGCAATAGTTGAGGGTGGTGTAAAGCAGAGCCATTGGATAACCATTGCTTTTTGAAGACTCTGCAATCGATGCTGCTCTGCAACATCTGATAATTTATCATATTTTCCAGTTTTGATCTCCCGGGATCTTGAAAGCAGTCTGTTATTATACACCATGATCAGATATTCCAGCCATATGTTGAAAATGTTGTCAATTTCACATCATATTCTGAACTCACATTATAAAACTACCTCTCAATAATTTCTTCAAAGCTGCCTCTTGAATCATCCACTGAAGAAAAGGGTAGATACTCCATTGCAGAAAGGAAAATTTTGTATTTTACGTGTACACTATTTCACCAGAAAAACAATATAACATTGGCAAGTCAAAATAGACACAGGTTTTCATAGATTCTGTTCTGAAAAATGGCAGACCAATGATGAACACAAGTCATGGGAACTCTTACTAGAAGGTTGTACCCCTGTAAAAAGATTTCCAACCAAAGGATCTCATCTAGTGTAGACCACAATCTTATTCATTAATTATTTATTTTTTAATGGCTTTTTAATTTCAGCCATGGTAACTCCCTAATAAGCTTGTGTCCTAAAAGCGCAAAGCAAAACAGAATACAACCACCACCCTCCATCAACGCATATAAGATGAACTACAAGTAAGTACCCAGACATCTACATCTTCTATAACAAATAGAAAATGTATCAGAACATGCAAACCTCAGTCGTGAAAATGAATAGAAAGGAGGGATACAGAAACAATATTTGAACTTAATAACCAGTCAAAAATACCTGCTATTTAGCCTCAATTCCATCATGTGCACAAAGAGGTCAACACAACGATGGCCAGCAAGGTGAGAAGCATAAATGCCAACTAATTCCTCATGTTGCTTTGAGAATAGAAACATCACATACCTGAGATATGGATTTTTAAACTAGGATAAATCAGCAGACAACTTGGGCTGCTACCACATAAGTATCACCTTAAAACTCATAACGTCAAAAGGAAGACAATGAAGGGCTCATACTTTAGTTCCCATAGAACCATGGTCTACGTCAATCAAGCAACAGACAAGTAGACAGCAAGGCCGTGGATGTGCAAATTTAAAGTTCTCTAATTGTGTGTCTGCCTGTCTGTCTATGTGTGCATGTGTATCTGTATGTGTGTGTGTGTACAACCGAAGTGTATGAGTTTGCATATGTATGTGCCCACTTATTCCTGCCTGCTTCTTTCATTGAGATTGCTACAAAGTCATTCAAATCCAGTGGAACTCTGAATTACAACTGATAAATTTAATTAGCCTTAGACCAACATACTCACATGTGTAGAATAAGATCACCAACATTCATGAGCTTCTCCTTAAAAGAATCTTTCATTTCCTCAACAAGTAAATACCGAAATACAAGCACTAGGTGAGCACCAAATCTTATCATCTGAGGATCACCATGAGGCCTGACAGAAGCCATAATAGTGAATTGGTCGATATGATAACTGAGAAATAGCATGTTAATCCAACACACACTCATACATACATCTAGCAATAACAAGGGAAGAAAGAAACATGTTACGAGCATATTAAATATGAGAGGCCATTGGTTCATGCAATGGTGCCCTGAAATTGTTCTTCCCAAGACCAGACCAAGCAGGTCCATAACCAGATAATAATCTTTTGCTTTCCCTTTTTCACAACCTTGGCTAACCAATGACTGCCAAAGCGTGCATGAGAAAGATCACCACAAGAATATTAGCTTGAGCACTAATAAGATCTTGAATTTTGTCAAAGCTTTTGCTATCAAAGAAGAGATCCAAAGAACGTTACCTAAAAAATTTTTGATCTTCTCCGGAAGGAGATATCCAAGACCAAATCGTGTCCAGCAGGTGTGGTACGTCACCCAACATAAGATCCATCTGCCATAAAAGATAGAGATTGAGAGATATGTCCAATAGCAAATTGCTCAGATACCTTACAAGTCATACAATGTTGTGAATTTAACAAGAAACTCAAATCAACAAAGTAGCTAATGCAATGCAAAATAAGTTGTGAAGTTCATAACCATTTGAATTATGGAACGAATATCATGGTAGATAGTTTCCTGAGAGAGAGACCTCAATTTGTCGTTGTTGCTCCTTACACCCTCGAGTAACAGCTTCATTAACCACTTCGCTACAGCATGGAAAACATCACACTCAACAGAGTATCCAGAGTACGCCAAATAATGATAGAACAATACTATGAAACTTAAATATTCAATCAAAACAAGAAGTAAGATATCATAAACATACTTTGAGTGGAGTTTCTGAAGAAGGGCAGAAAGATTCCTGGGTTGCTGATTCAAAACTTGGAGTGGCCAATTTTCTGGTCCAGCTGAAGGATGAGATGCAACATCCATTTTCCCAGCACTTCCTTCAAGACCATCACCATAGCTTTTAAGCTGCTCCAATCTTCCTGGTTGAGAGCGAGCTAATTCCAAATCCACCTGAACATCAAGCCAAGACTTTGCCAACGCCCAGCATGCTGACTGCATATATAATAATTATCACATTGTTAACAATTTACATAATCAGATTCTCCTCAGAGAAGATAGTTTCACGAAAACAAACGTAAGACAGAAAAAGAGGAACCAATACCTCCCAGTCTGTACATACTGGAAGCATGCGTTTTAAGTTGCTGCATTGGACTGCATGTGCAGCTATTTCAAACTTCCCACCATTTTGCTCTGCAATTTTCTATAGAATAAAGTTGAAGACGGAAAAGATAAATTAATAAACGAAACTGATATAACAAATATGCAGAAGAAATAGGTTCAAAAATAAGAAAATGGTACAAGAAGCTCATGCTTACTTCTGAGGCACAATAAGAAGCCCATTTCCACATATGCCATTGATGGGCAATCCCACTTTCTAGTTCAATAGCCTGCAGTATTCTATTTTTCCCATTCTTCAATAGGGCTTCAATGGAAGGAACCAAGTCCATTCCTCCAAATGGACACAAAGTTGCTGCCCTCCATGGCTGCCAAAGTGGAATCAATCAATATGACCAGTAAATAACAAATAGACAATCATATCCACTAATTCAATTTCCCTACAGTTTTTTAGATACCTGTCCAGCAGAGCGGCAAAGGTTGCACGCCTCTTCCATCCTTCCTGCCCTTAATAGTGTCCAGACGTCCTCTAGAAGGGATTCATCTTGCTTCTGCAGAAGTGAAAGAAAATTGCTGCTTTAAACAAAATGAAACTATTCTGAATTTTGTATATGTAGACTGCAATTTTGCACAATGGAGTGTCATAATTCAAACTCTAAACTAAATTTCCATAAACTTCGTTGTGCCAAAAATGATCATTTCACAGAACCAAAAGAAATTTATATGCACAATTGCAGTATAATGAGGAAGAATACATAATTGGAAGGGTAACAGACTTAGTAAGATGTATAAGAAAGTACTTTGTCATCTGGTAGTTGATGAGCATTCTCGCGAGTTGGGGCATCAAAATCCAAGTGGTGAACGGTATTTATGTTAGAAGAACCTTTTTTCAGAAAACGTTGAGTATGGTGCCAAATCCCAGAATTGGGTAGGTATGTGCCCACATGACTTCCTCTCACCTGCAGTAATTAACCAATGTACATGTCAAACAAAACATATTAAGACTTATCTTGTGAATCAGAAACCCAGGAATAGTATATTGAAAATCAGAAAGTTAAGTCAGAAGTTGCTTCACACGAGTCTCATGTACAACTTAACAAAAAAAAAAAGGCGCCAAATTGTTTGCAGGATATTCAGGTCAAAAATAACGCAAACATCTTTCCTCAGTATTGCAAAACCTAATTATGTTTGATGAAATTAATCACCTTGCTTTCCAAATCGAGGGCTTTAGAGGCTAATCCCTCCAGCCATTGGACAATTCGAAGGCAAAGTTGGGCTGTATGATCAGTCACCACGAACTGGCAAGCCTCCAAATGAGAGGTTGATGGTGACTGCCATCAGGAAAAAAAATGCGGGAAATTACTAGTTTATACACAAAGGATGCTTAAGCAAACAGAAACTGCCAAAACACTCAATGCAAGGAAAAGTACCACAATAAGCTCTTCTGGGGGCTCCCCTGTCACTACAAGATATAAAGCATATACATCACAAGAAGCTCAAAAAGGTACAACAAAAGAAAACTCATACCATGATGAGCACCACCAATCCCCAATTCAAATTCTTAAACACATATAAAATGGAATGGAAAGAATGCTAAGCTCTTGCCTTTCCCATATAGATACCACAGAAGAGACCAAGTTGCAGCCTCATCAAGAAGCAGCTGAGCCTTCTGCCTCATTAGCTTGTCCTCCACAACTCTATGACGTATACCAGATCCATACCTATAGTAAAAGTAAATGTTGTGCAGTCCAGTTACCCATGAGCAACAACAACTAACTAACAACGTGAATAGGAGCTTCATCCATTCTTGCAGCCTTTAAGCATGATCAGTAATTAAGTAATAATGCTTAAGTATATTTAAACTAAATACAAGAATCATGGAGGAAGCATTCATCTTAAAGGGAATCAAAGGTCCTAATCGCATCCAATACGAAAGTGTCTCAAATTAACAACTAATTAGAGATCCTAACTCATACGTCAGGCCCGCCATTTTTTCAAACTCATAAATACCCTGCGAACACAGAAGACAAACCTGATTGACTCCGAAACATCTCGGCAAGTTTTTTCAAATCTTAAAATCAGATCAGGAATAGACATCAATCCTGCAATATGGCGAAAAACGACAGTCACATAAATTCACAAAAATGTCGAAACTTGGTTAACATACAAACATCGCAAAACAAATAAACGACCTTGAATAGAAGAATCGAGAAGAGAAGCAAACAAAGCAAAAGTAGCCTCGGCGCTATCAGTGAACGAATCATCCTCAACCTTGAAAGTCTTAATTGACTGACTGGCGAACTGTCGGATACAGTCAGCTCCGAATTCGGACTTGGCGGGAGCGGCATCAAAGTGAAAACCGTCAATGCTATCAGCCTCTTGCTTGATGTTCTCGAGAAGGAGCGCCGCTTTGGTGGGGCTATGTATACTGTGGCCGTCGTATAAGAGCCTCGACTCCTTGAATTTCGAAGGCGTGTTGTCTCCCTTTTGCGGCGATAAGCTTGAGGCGGAGTGCCTCTTTCTAGTAATAGAAAAAGGAAACCAATCAAAAGAAACAGATTTGAATTTTTTGAGAAGGAAGCTAATTAGTATGAAGTAGAGTACCCGTAGCGACGAAACTGCTCTCTGTCGGAGAGATCTTGGGGGTCGAAGAAGGAGGGTGAAGCTTCCATTTCAACGTCCATCATTCGGGTCGGAGCTGACCCGGTTCGGAAGAGAAGACGGAGATTGAGGGGGTGGGATCTATACAACCAAAACTTCAAAACCCTTCAAAACGGCGGAAGCGTAGTTGCTCCGCTCCAAAACGGCAACGTACGTATGTGGATATTTTGATGGGCCAAGCAAGACTCACCGTTTTGCGATTGGGCCAACGGAAGCCATTGTTTTAGTACACTTTCACATCTCATCTCTTTTTCTTTCGGGTTGGTGAATAAATTCTCGTAGTCAGATAATAAACAAATAGTGCTCTTTAGATGCTTCATTTTCCGAACTCGATTCAACTGACATTAGTTAAATAATTTTCAGTGAACTTGTAATTCCTGTTTAACTTGTTCCATGACACAAACATCTCTTTATAATTAATGCTTGGTTTGGGCCCAAATACATCTTTTAAAGGATAATACCATGAAATGGAAGTGGGAAAGAACCATGGAGCAGGGAGGAATCTCCCTCCACTCAAGCCTTTTGTTGTGTATCTCATTTTGTTACTCTAAGCCCTATGGTTCAAATTATATAATAAATAAATAAATCAAGAGCCAAAGAGGAAAACACAGAAAGGAAAGGAATACCAGAAGTCATATTTATGACAACTTCAGGGTAATTGAAGTTTTAAGGCATATCATTTTCTCCAGAGTAACAGCCATTCCTCTCTAATAATAGTAATCACTCATCCCCACATGATAGATAACACCCAACTCACCTCTACATGGTAGAAAACAGAAAAGCATGTAATAGGTACCTTATACATCCATACAGATGGCCAAGCACATGATTTCAATCCAAGGGTAACAAGAACAACCTCACCACTAGGTAGTGCGCAGAAAAAACTTCTACAAGTTTAGAACTCAGATGAAACGCTCAAATATAGATTAAAGAGAAATACAGACTCGTCTCACTGATAGTACAACAACTGCTGGCCTGCAGCAACACTTTGGAATCCACCATCGTATATCGCCTGGCTAGCTCCGGCAGCACCCATTCCCATTGATGCCTGTTTAAGAGGATGTTGCCCCTGTGGATGCATCAAGGCATGAACACTGCCCATCTTGCTAATTGCTAGTTGCCGCTCATAAGCCAAGATATCTGTCGCTGAGATGCCTGTCAAGGGGACTGCTGCAGGGGGAGGAAGTGGGTTTGAACTTGTCCCTGGAGGCGTAGGCTTGCTACCCCAAGAGCACTACAAGCACAGTAGAACAGAAATTTAAGTCAATCTTCAGTCCCAGAAAAAGATGATTTGACGATGATTCATCATTAATAGCCCACTCAGTCACAAAAGTATTCTGTATAGATGCATTGGGATAGTCCACACCATTCCCATTCCCGTACCTTTATTTGCTTTCCACATAAAAGGGATTGGGCATTCCCCATCTGAATAGCAAGAGCTGCCTCCGCGTGAGTACAGTACCTTACAAAACCAAATCCTTTATCTCGCTGCACTCGAACCTCCTCAATCACACCAGCACCTAGTGAATGGAAATGGCGATGAAGATCAAGCTGAGTTGCCTGTCAGAATGAAAAATAAGTTAATTAAAGATTTCATGCAAGTGGAATTGTTCAAGAACATCAGGCGAACTTCGTGAATTTACAAATGGAAAAGATATTATTCAAAGATGAGCACATGATTAATAGCCCAGAAATAGTGAATGAGAAGAAAAGTCTCTTGCCTCTGGAGAAAGATTGCCCACATAAACAGTAGTATATTGAGGATTGTTTTCAGGAGCCTCATTATTTGATGCCTCTTTGCCATCTTCTGCATAGGAAACACAAAAAAAGTAAAACTACTTGCTCCAGCAATTGTCTGCCTTGAATTCAGCAAATAAGATCAAACACCTTTAAACTTCAAACAAGAAAATTCAAAAACAAATCAATCTCTCCAGCTCAATGATATGGCTTTAAGCAGCTGAGCTAACATACTCCCACGATTTATAACAAAAAAATGGAGGTTCAGACAACCGTATCAACCTCCTAAAGTTAATTCTCATGATTTCAGATCCTATGCAACTGACCTGAGATGCCATTAGTTAGTTCCACAACACTTTTGGCATCAGAGCTTTGCTTGTCCTCGTTAGCACCAGCACCTTTGGTCGCCCAATTACAACGAATCTGTCTACTTCCAAGCCACTTCCCTATGGCAAATGAAAAGAATTCACATTATAGCCGGGTATTGCAGCTTTGAAAAAAGTATAAGTCCAATTATAATTTTGTATTTTCATGTTTCTTTTTCTATGCAATATTCTTTGGAAGGGGTGGGGTGCTCAGAATTACCGTGCTTTCACACATTCCCACCCAGAAAATGCTATAATCTGAACAACCACTAATCTTGATTTGAGACCTCTCTAGATAAGGAAATATTCTAGTCTCATCGTACATACCTGTTAAGTCATTTATTGCACTTTGGGCATCCTGAACAGGAACAATTATGTCAAACCATGAAACAAAAATAAAAAATAAAGACGTGGAATATGTAACTCAAAATAAAAATACCTGTTGATTTCGGAAGGACACAAATCCAAATCCCCTTGAACGTCCAGTCTTCTGATCCCACATGACCCTTGCATCACTGAAACCAGCACATAGCCAGACAGGTATTAGGCCAACTGACTAGATCATTAAGACAAATAATGAACCTAAATTTCTTCTGCCAAATTTCTATGATTTTGCATATTGGAAAACAGAAATTTTTTGTAAAGGCACACACTAGAAATGAGAGGAGAAACTCACGAACAACTAGGATAGACTGAAAAGCAGGCAAACAGCATTGCATCTGTAACCTCAGGGCTAAGATCTCCAACAAAAATGTTGTAATGACCTGCATCTCAAAATGATCACTTAAGTAGAAATTCAAATGACTAAACAAGTATTTGTTCGATCAAAATGTTAAACAAAAACAGTAACAAACCAGATGTATCTTCCCTCTGACCACTAGTATATGCCCAATTTACTTTGATAGGCTGCCCAAATCTACAAACCACAACACAAAGTGAGGCAAAGACATTCCCAGATCAATAAAGTGGGTAAAAACAAAATGGAGGGGAATCATATAAGGCAAGCTACATACAGATGCCTTCCATTAAGAGACAATATTGCAAGAGCAGCTGATCTGCGATCAAAGTAGTGAATGAATCCATATGATGACTGCATAAACAAACATAAAGGTTAAGTCAACAATAACAAAATAGCATACAAACATTTTAACGCTCAATGGAAAACTAAGAAGCATAGCTCACTCAAATGTTATACACTATCCCAAATATGGTCTTATTCTTACACTTTATAAGATATTGGTAAGTTAGATTTTGCCTTCCTTTAATTCAATTGATATGTTTCTGTTTAGTCCTTGTAACAGACAATGTATGTGGAGTTCTCAGATCAATGAAAGCATTCATTCATTACCTTTTCCTTCCTGATTAGCTTGCACCCTTCAACAGGACCAGTACTTGCAAAAACCTCTTGGAGAAGTGGTTCAGTTACTTGTGTATGGATGTTTCCTACATATCTGCATTTGTTCAAAAATAAAGAAACTAGAAATTTAAGAAAAGAAAACAAAATAAATGAACCTATAAGTAAACTCGTTATCAATTATCATAATCAAGTAATATCACACACGCAGTCATCCTAGTATGATTATAACCAACAAATAAATAGTTACTAACACCAGAAATGAAAACAACAATCAGTAAGTGATTTAGTTTACAAGAAAACAAATTGGTCTCTTTATGAAAAAATTAAAAGACACTGGAAGCAACAAAAGAATGTGTGGACAGAAAACACAAGAAAAGAAAATATGAAAAATAAGAAGGGAATGTCTAAGACAAAGACTCACACACTGCGGCAAGTACTTGGATCAAAACCAGGAGGCAGATTTCCACTGGGAATTGGTTCAATCTGCAAAATCAAAATGTAAAAAAAGAAAGAAAATCGAAAGGAAAGAAAAAGACTAGCTAAGAAAAAGCCCATCTATACTGCCTAATCCAAAGTACTTAAAGTGAAACAGGTTGTTTCAGGTACAACCACGATAGAGAGAAGACAACAAAATGCAAACTGATACCACAATTTTGACACAAATCAGGTGAATGCAACCACTAGACAACAATATGCTTCTTCAAGAAGATAAAAAGATTTGAGTAACAGAATACAGACACCAAAGATCATTAATCCTACTCCAATTCTGGTTCTAAGTTTAGCATCACTTAACGTATTGATCAAATCAAAGTAACAACAATTTGGATGATGCTTCCTCTGTCACCATCTCCGTAGCAATTAAAGAAAGCTAGAAAATGGCTTTAAATTCCTCAGGATGAAGTGCTCCACGTTTTTTAGCTTCTCAGGAGGACACATGAATAAAACCAGTATGTCATTCCTTTTCATTTAATCAAAAAACGAAATCATGGGCATCGCAACTACATATTGAGAAATGTACACTGACAACTATGTAAATTTATAGAATGCAGCTTTAGAGCAGCGCAACACATTGAACCTGTTATCCATGCATGTCAAATTGGAAACTACATGCCAATCAAAATAAAAAGAAGTAGAAGTCGAAACTTCCAGACAAGCTGGAAAGAAGTAAACAGTAGCTTAGATTCCGTGGAACTTCAAATGGGCATTACCAAGTCAAACTAAAGCAAGAATTGAAACAGAATAAGAACCCACAAGCAACTCAAAATGAAATGAATTTAAAGGCGCCAAAGTACACAACAACCCGTAACACATTAACAAACCATGCTTCTCATTTGTTCCTAAAACACCTAAAAGCCCAAAATGAACAAATAATAACTCAAAACCCTTACGTCGGAGTACTAATAACTGGTTAAGCCTCAAACGTAACAGAGAAAGCACATCGACAGGCAAACTCAAAAGGACAGTTAGCAAGGGAGGGAAATCCAAACCCTAGACCATCAAAATCCCAAAAAACAGAAATACAAACAAGACACTATAACGCACCCATTTACAAAACTGAAAACCCAAGATTTTCGGATAAGGAAATCGCAATCACTCAAATCAACAACTTGAAAATCACAGAGAGCGAGAGAAACGGAGAACAAACAAACCTGAGGAGCAGCGAGAAGACCAGGATGGTAAAGAGACTGTTGTTGAAGTAGAGCTTGTTGCATCAAAGCTTGCTGCTGCTGCTGCTGTTTAAGCCTCGGGTGTTGCATTTTCCTTCCTTGTTTCCTCCAAGTCTGCTTGTTTCCCGAGAAAACAAAAGAAATGGAGAAGCAGAGAAAAGAAAAAGACCACGAAAAATGAAAAAATAGATAAAAAGGCATTTATATATATGTATATTGAATATTTTCGGACAACAGTAATTAATAAACTCACCTGGACTGTGATACTGATTTGGGAAGTTCGCACCAAGAATTGACACGTATGAGAATCAACGAAGATTGAAGCAACCGTCGGCGTGCGAGTGTGATTGATTAAAGTACGTTATTGGGTATTTAATCATCATTTGCTTAGTTCTTTTGTAGTATAATGTTTGCCAATTAAAATGAGACAAGCCAAGAGTAATTCTATTTCTTAATCATATTGACAACGTAAGTTTATGAAAACAATTTTTTTACACATTAATTTTTTTATAAATTGAATAAACTTTTTCTACGCTGTCAATTAATTCATCAAATTAGATTGTTGGATTAAGTGAAATTTTAATTTATTATTTTAATGATAATAAAATATATATTATTAATAATATTATTAGTAATTTAATTATAATATAATTAAAAATATGTGAAAGTTTAAGTTTAACGGAAAGATAATATTAATAAAGATTAATTAAACAGTAAAGAAAAAACAAAGTGATTAAAATAAAAAGTGTATACAATTTATAAGAATTATAAAGTTACATCCTCTGTTTTGAAAACTGAACCGAAGTCAGTTTGATCGGTGACCGGTCGACTATCCGGTCTGGTTCACCCCTAAAAATCGGTTCTCAATTGAACCAGTAGAAATTGGTCAAAAACGGTCAATTGACCTGTCAAATCGGTCTGATCCGACTACTGGTTTAATAAATTTTTTATTATTTTTTATTTTTTGGTATATTTTTGTATTTTTAATATTATTTATATTATATATAATTAATATAATTATTGCATAATTATGACGTCATACCGATTCGATCGGTGGTTGAACCGGTCAAATCAGTAACTAGTAAGACCTCCGGTTTGATGGTCAGTCTGGATTTTAAAACACTGATTAGATCCTTCTTCTTCTTCTGTTATTTCTTAAGTCGTCATTACTCATATTCTAAGTTTTCTTCTCCATCTCAAAATTCACATAAAAGAGACTTCAAATTCTACGCTAAATGGGTGTTTTAATACCACCACCATATAGTTTATAAAACTCAATCCAATTTTATCTTAAACAAGACAGTCTTAATCTAATAATGAAAGCATATCAAAATATAATTAATATTATAATTTTAAAAATACTTTTATTTATAGAGAGCTATACCCGACAAATAAATGCTTAAAACTAGGAAGTGCAACCACTAACTATAATAAAGTTTAACAAACTTCAATAAAGCCTCCTAAAGCTATGTATTCTCCTAAAAACTAGGTAAAACCAGAGCAAACTTAAACCACTGGAAAAAACTATTATTGGCATAGACAATTAAGAAGTGAAACAAATATTTCCAACAATCCCTCCTTTAATCTAAAAGTTTTCAAGCATTCAGTTTAATAGGACTTATCAAGTGCACAAAATCTAAGTAGTTTCCTTAGCTTCTGAAATGTAGGTAATTTTAGTGGCTTAATCATTATGTTAGCAATTTGATCTTCACTCTTTCAATAGAAAAGATCAATGATTCCATCGCTTTTGAGGTCCCTTAGCAATTGAAACTTCACATCTATTAGCTTGCTTCTTCCATGTAGAATAGGATTTGTAGAGAGTTTGATGCCAAAACTATTGCCACAGTAAATTGTAGTAGCTCCCTCTTGCTTGAAATGCAACTCTTCAATTATTTTCCTTAGCCAAATTGCTTGACATCCATAAGCTATTATATCTACAAACTTTGCTTAGGTTGTTCATAACGCGACAATTTCTTGCTATTTTGAAGACAATGAAATAAATCTCGAAAGGAGCATGAAAACATATCTTGAATTACATTTTCTATCATCTTGATTTCTGGCATAATCACTGTTTATAAAACCAAATATATCTTGACTTTTTTTACCTTTCTTGGAAAATAACCCATAATTAGAAGTCCTTTATAAGTATTAAAGAATATTTTTGCAGCTAAGAGATAAATCTCCTTTGGACTCTCCGTGAATTTGCTTATGAGACTTACAATATGCATTACGTCAGGTTTTATTGTGGTTAAATATATTAAACTCCTTACAATCTGTTTATAAAGCGTGATATTAATCTTCCTTCCTTCAGGATTTCGAAAAAGATTTAAATAGTACGCCTGTTAAAATAATTGCAATTTTTCATTAAAACCTATCCAAAATTTCTTGCACATATTTCTTTTGAGAAATAAAAATTCTAGTTGTTGAGTGCACCACTTCAATACCCAAAAATAATGCATCTTTCTAAGATAAGACATATCAAATTCAACCATTATAGATTCTTTAAAATTTTCAAACATGGCATTATCATTTCCAGTAAAAATAAGATCATCCATATATAAGCAAACAATGAGAAATTTCCCTCTATCTCTGAGATCAGTCAACTCCCAAGTGTTGCTCCGTTCAATAGCTGCAATTTATTCATCCAATGCCTTTCTCCACTTTGATTCTTTGATAGCCTCTTTGAAAGTTGTAGGATCACAATCTAAAAATATATCAAAATGTGTAAGTAGGTCCTCAGATTGCTTAATTACAATAACCTCATAATCAACCATCCATTCAGGTCTTCTTATGACATATTGAGGTCGTTCTTCATTTTCTACTGTTATTGTCATGTTTGGAACATCTGATAGACCATCTGGTAGAACTTCTTGATCATTTTTTACTGGTTGCTACCTCTCCTCTTCGTTAACTCCATCAAAGTTGGTAGGTATTTGTTGTTTAACAAAATTATTGTTCTATGGCAAAAAGATTTCTTCATCAAAAACTACATCACGACTGATAACAATTTTCTTAGTGATAGGATTGTAAAGTTTATAAGCTTTTGATTGATCACTAAGAAAAATGCATTTCTTTCCTTTGTCATCTAGCTTTGTCCTTTTATATACTGAAATATAGGCATAGGTAACATACCCAAAACATTGCGAAATGATCTACCGTCAGTTTCCTTCCGCTTTATGCTTATTCTAGTGTCATATTTTGATTAGCAAGCGTGGGACTTCTATTCAAAATATGAATGGTCCAATTAATTACTTTAAGCTAAAAAGTTTTAGAGTGCAGCTCTTTGTCAAAAGGCTTCACATCATATACAAAATAGTGTGATTTTTCCACTCACAAATTCCATTTGTTGAGGTGTGTAAGCTAACATAAGTTGCTTTCGGATTCTATAGTTCTCACAAAATTTTGCAAATTCATGTGAGATACATTCTCCGTCATAGTCTGTACGAAGAACTTTGATCGGGCTACGTATTTCTTTCTTAACCAATACTTTATAGTTTTTGAAAACAACAAAAGCTTTAGGTTTTTCTTGCAAAAAAATATACCTAAGTTTTTTTATTAAAGTCATCAATGAAGATAATTATATATCTTTTACCTCCATTTGAAGATGGATTTATTGGGCCATAAAGGTCATAATACACTAACTCTAATGTGTCCTTTGCTCTCCATGACTTGTCTTGTGGAAATTGATTACGATATTGTTTGGTAACAACACATTTTTCACAAACTTAAGATAAAGTAGTAATTTCAAGAAAGCCAGTTACCATTTTTTTTGTTCTAAAGCCTTCAACCCATTAAAATTAAGGTGATTCTAGTGAAAATGCCATAATCATGCCACATCTTTCAATATTGTTGAGAATCATAAATAAGTGGTTGTGTAGAGATATTAATAGTCATGTTAACTAGAGCAATTAAGCCCAACCTTGTATCTTGGATTTGAATTACTCCATCTTTGATAAAAATCTTGTACCCTTTTTCTTGCAACTAACGCACACAAAGCAAGCTAGTTTTTAAATCTGGAACAACAAGAATGTTAGAGATTGTATGGGTGGAGTTTTCCTTGGTTTAGAGAGTCACACTTCCTTTTCCCATAACAGGTATTATAGAGTTGTCACCAAACTTGACAGTGTTGTGAAAAGATTTGTATAGATTAGAGAATGTCTTCTTATCTCTACACATGATTATTGTAGCTAGCATCTAAATACCACATGTTTTGTTGAGTTTGTTCATTCACATTGGTTTGGGCTGGGAGCCTCACCGGCCAGGTATTGTCCCCAATGCGATACG
>JANVCL010000005.1:4779621-4789854 GCA_026546855.1 Erythroxylum incrassatum | reverse complement strand
GCTAGGATACATGTTTCTAGTCAATACAATTAATAGAAAATTGCCTCAATGAATGTTCGTTAATAATTATAATTTTTGTCAAGGATCCATAATAGCATGGTAACATCGGTGACCGAAACTAAGGTATTTTCCTATTGATTTTTCAGACTTAATTATTATTTCAATTTGCAATTTCTTCTTTTTGATTTTTATTATTATTTCGGTAAGTAACAAAAACCCCCGTTTCATTATTTATGCCGTTTGAATCCGTAATTCTCATACTCGCAAAATTTCTCGTGGGAACGATATCCGCTTACCGCTACTACATTAATTTGTTTTAACGGAAGTGATTTTTTTTAATATTTGGTTGCAGGCGACAACATCACCAATTATAAGAAGAAACATAAAGTTGAGAATTTACTTACATGTTAAACCGTAAATCCACCTTAATCACAAGCTATCATCACCTTCCAAGCTTGCAAGCAAACACCAATAACAAGATGGAAGTAGAGGGATTACAATTACAAGATAAAAGTTGCAGACATTTTACCAAGATGAGGGCTAGGGTGAATTGGAAAAAATTCAAGGGTTTTAGGGATTTTGTGAAGGTGTCATTGGTGAGGCAAGAGAGAGAATAGCTAAGACCAAAACATGAAAGAAAGTGATCTTTCAAGAGTGAGAACCATGGGATGTGCGCTTGGTCGAGAGATGACCACATTTCTAATAAAGAGCTAAGTTATTTGTCCTCATCTCATCCCACTACTTATAACCTCATAATTTATCCAATTATCACTTAATTACTAGTCCTAATGTCATCCAAGCAACTATTTGTTGCCTAATTACTCTACCACATGTCATTTATTTATGCCTTTTGTCACTCTCTTACTAGTGCCACGTGTCACCCTCTCATTGGCCTAGTCAACTTAAATTTTCATGTATCAATTTTGTCTTACAATTCCACATATTTCTTACATTAGATACACATATCACTTCATAAATCACCAATTTATAGCAATAAATCCTAAATCGCTAATTATAACCATTAAACCAAAAATTCATGTCACAATTAATACTCGATCCTATAAAAAATCATTTATACCCAGAATAGGTCAATTAAGTGCATTTACTATCTTTGCAACGTTTCTAATCATGAGTCATGTGTGTATGCGAATATGATACATGTAAATGAAATGCATGTCATCTAATCTTATGGGATTTTCTCAATCTAGCCATAAATCCCTAAGTATAGGAACAAGCTACTACATTGGACGTTTCGAGAGCACCATGGTGAAGATGCGTGAGCCCAAGTTTTGGTCCCTCAGTATATTAGACCTTTTCCTATCTTGGAATGTGTCGGGACTGTGACATATCGGTTGGAATTGCCACCAGATTTGGATAGGGTCCATAATATGTTTCATGTCTCGATGCTTAAAAAGTGCTTACTGGATCCATCTCATGTTTTGGAGACACCTCCAGTAGAATTGAGGGAAGACCTAAGTTTTGAAGTGAAACCATTGCAGATTTTGGATCGACCGATAAAGAAATTACGTAGCAAGGAGGTACCCACGGTTAAAGTTTTTTGGAAGAGCGATAAGGTTGAGGAGATGACATGGGAGCTTGAGTATACTATGAGACGTCAATACCCCCATTTATTTGTGACCTCAACATAGGAATTTCGAGGACGAAACTCTTTTGAGGAAGAGAGGACTTGTAATGCCAGAATTTCTGAGCCTTTTTGCATTAGTCGGTACTTGAAGATGCTACTGTATATTGATATATATATGGTTGTGTATGAGTTCAAACATGTATTTAAGTCATTTGAGTGTATATGTAAATGATTTATAATGTTATATGCCCTTACATGAACTTAGAGTTTATTGGTATACGAAATCTTGGAGATTTCCGACTTATACAAAGCATCATATCTTTTCTGGCCTCAGAATTCTTTTGGACAGTGAGATCTAAATGAACTTTTACTTAATGTAAAGATTATATTGCCTCAGGTCGAATAGGTTACTTTGGCTGGCATCGCATCTTGATCTTAGGTAGAATCAACCTTGCAAACGTGATCATTAGCAGTTGATATGGTGCCTAGCCCTGCTTTTCCATCAATACATACAAGACTGAACTTCCTTGACATTTCTTTACTATTGTAATGCTATTAGAATCGCCCTTATGTATTATGGTTTTTGGCTATTGCTCAACTGGTAAGCTTCAATGGAACTCCTGGAATTGTAGATTATATAGCTTGTTCTATCCCTGTTAAATGAGTTTCAACATTCAGTTCAAAGGACACCCAATATACTTTAAGGTCCATTCTTCTCACACGTCATTATTCTGCCCTGTGGCGCCAGTGGTGATTGCTCAAGAAACCTGGAAACTGTTTTGTTTGATTCCTTTGTATGTCATCTTATTCATGTTATATTTGTGTCAGTTGGAAACTAAAGACTGGCTGGTTTTGTTACCTTCAAAAAATGGGGGAAAGAATGCGAATGAAGAGAACTGATACCATTTGTTGATTGGTTTCGTTTGTAGGATAATATCCTTTATCATCTTCTTCCTCTAGCTGCCTTCCCTATTTTCTTTTTGAGTGTTAGGTTAAATGGTAATATAAACATTGAAGTATAGCATCACAAGTACCTGTTCGTGCATAGTTTTAATCAGGCAATAAGCACCCCAACGTCCTTTTCCAAGAATTTGAAGTGTTGGAGAATTAGAAAAAGAAACTGTGGCACATCAGTTTCATGTCAGCAAAATCAACTTGGATTCTAAATAGTAATCAAAGTATTGAGTTTTTCTACATTTTCAAACTTTATAAATGAAACAGAAAAATATGCTGGTCAGCTGTCTCTGTCTAGAGTATAATACGCATGAAGAAGCAGGTTTCTTCAAGTTTTCAACCATTACAGTTCACCAAAATTCAACTTTGAAGCTTGTTTTGCCAGAACTTGGCACCTACCACCTACTGCAACAAATTTTCTCAAGCTTAAGATACAACCATGTTGCAACTTCAGGCATCAGTTCTCACAGACACAGTTCAAATGAAAATACAATTCCATCTTCATTTCCATGTTTGTCAAGTTTCCACAGCAGTAATTTCAGCTAACCTTCTAGAGTCATATAAACTTTTCATTTTCTTCTTATTTGTCCTACTATACAAGTCAAGCGTCAAGGGACACAGTAGAATGGAAACATAGCTTTTCCCATCATGCTATGCGACGACTTACGTGGTACTCTGCAACAAGCAAACAGATTTCAATCCCTTTCGTGTCTGATAGCTTATGCGGATACTCCGCTCCCGGCCCTGGGCTAAAGATATGTGGGATGCCACAAAGCACCTAAGGATGTTTCTGTATCATCTTAGCCAACTAGTTTGACAAATCAACCGTAGGAATGAAAGACAAAAATCTGACTCATGTCAGAATTCATGTATATATACATACATACATACATATTTATACTCAAACAGAAAAGAGGTTTGTTAAGAGTGTAGATGAAGGTCAACCAAAAACTATGTGCAAGACAAAAAGATGAAAAGCTGCGTCACTTTTTCTACTTTGCAATTATAATTTAACAAAGTGATGACCTGATGAACTAAACAAAAAGACATATATTGAAAACTGGAAATACCTAAAGACCTGCTGCAATTCTACAGTGAAGTTTCCAGTCATCTGCCTTCTATAAAATGCTCAATTCAAGTTGGTTGACCAGCAACAAAGGATTTATACAAACAACATTAAGCTTGCAGATCAACCGCATCTCCAGCATCCACTTAGTATTTACTTTACTCTGCCTTATCTTCTTCCATATGTCCATTAGAAGAAAGAAGCCAAAGATGAGACACCTCTCATGCAATTTTCGAGTATACCATACAAGTTAGGAGAGAGAGAGAGTCAAAAAATGTAAGAACACATTCTTACTCCCTTTTTCAATTTCGGTTATCATCAAAGAATGAAGAGATGTGCATCAAATGCATCACTTCATTCTTTAATCAATCATAAAGAAGCCAATAAATGAGACTCTTTTTATTTGTCTTTAAAATGACTATTTGAAAAGACTATTAACCTAAATGAGACTTCTCATTTTCGGTTTTGTGATGAAGGAAGGAAGATGGTTCATCAAATGTTTCTCTTTCTTCTTTAATTCAATGAATTCTAAAAGGTTACTTGCTATCATTAAAAAACAACCATTAAACCATTTAATGATAACATCATTACTCTATTGAATGATGATAAAGTATGTTAAAACCATCTTTAATATAGCAAATCCCAATAAAACCGAAATTCTTCCTCCATTTATCTTTAATAACTTTGTTTTAATTTAATTAATCAAACTAGACCAAAGTCTAGCTCATTTCTAAATGTTCATTTGGGCTTCTAATTAACAATTAATTAGTCTAAGCTCAACATTCAATCATAGGCTTTAAAACCTTTATTTATATTTCTTACTTTGCTTAATAACCTTCTTAGAAGCCAAGTGAGAAATCTAATTAGACTTATATAATTCAAGCTCCAATAGGCCTAGAATTAATTATAGCTTATTAACTAAATGTTATTCCACTAAAGACAATTAGTTGAACTCTTGAATTATTAAATATTATGAGAATACATGTTTCAAATAAAATGTCCAGTTGCAAACTCTAGTATGAACCATATTATAGTCATCCACACAATAAAGGGTAAAATTACCATTTTTCCCTTATGTTAGTTTTTTCTTTTAGATATCCCGTTTTACTCTGTATGGTGATAAACACACAAGATCTCATCTTGATGTCAAGACTTGATGGGTAGCTAGTCCATCAAACTACTGGTGCTATATTAATCACCAATCCCCATAAAAACATCTAGAAGTAATGATATCACCATAAACTCTTTATTTGAGTAAATGTTCCTTGATACATGTTTTAAATAATAATTTCAATATGTAGATACTGGATTGATACTCTGTAAAAATTCATTTCGATCATATCAAGAATTATAATGAAACACATATGAGTTCACGACTCATCAAGACTGTGGTCCATAATGAATGAATGCTTAAGTGTATGTTTTAATACTAAAGTAACAACGTACTTTATTCTTTAAAACATACGTGATTCTTGATTCATTTAATAGTGCCATTGTCGATAGTCAGCTACTATCATGATATGAAACTCATTATTCTCTTGAAGTAAACTCTTTTACTTAAACAGAGATAAATCGCAACACTACAATTTAAACCATAATCAAGTGACCAACTTGATTCTTCAACTGTGAATCAAATAATTTAGATTATAATAATATACATGTTTCCCATACATCTCCATGTATATGTATATTACTTATAAAAGAATCTCGATACCTTACGACTAGATATATAATGCTCATACACATAAAACCAAACTCTTTTGTTTTATTAATAATAAATATTTTTATTACAAAAGTAATTGGAAGAAAATTAAGTTATAAGTAAATACACTTGCTTTCCAGCTGACTATATTTACATAACTTCAACAATATGATGAGAGGATCCCGAATCCACCAACCATAGCTTTTGTTTGCTATTGACATCACTACTAGTGACGTTAGCTTGGGGTCAATTTGAGTTAGGTGATGGCTTAGAACGGGAGCAAAAATTCTTTACTGTATGGCCAATTTTGTCGCAAAGTTGACATATAGGGCGAGGTGAAGAGTGATTATTTAAGTTTCAGGCAGAGAATGTTGGGTGTATGTCTTATATTGCGAGGTGCGAGGTTGGGTCTGGTGTTTGATGGCGGATAATTAGTAATTAAGTTGTATGGGGGTGTTTGATATTAAGGTTTGGGTCCTCTTTTTGTGGTGTTATTCCATTTTTTTGGTCTAGATTGGGTTGAGATCTGTGTGAATTGGGCAGTGATGGGTCATGTGATTTTCTTTCCTTCTTCTCGTTTAAGAAAGATTTCGTGATTAAGAAGTTTGTCGTGAAGCTCTTCAAATGTCATTGGTGTTTCTCTTGCTCGTATGGCTGCATTGAGTTCTTTGTAATCATTACTCAGACCATTCAATGTGTGTGCAACAATTTCTACATCACTTAATGGATGACCAATCAATTCCAATTCCTCGATGATAGACTTAATTGATTACATATAATCTGAAATGGAGACACCTTCTTGAGAGGTTTGCATTAAGGTTGACAATAGGGTGAGCATTCTTGTGTTTGAGAGATTTGCAAATGTGATCTCAAGTTTCTGCCATGCTTCAGATGAAGTCTTTGAGGATGAGATAAGCGAAGTAATGTTTCCAACTAAGGATGCTTGAATGGCTTAGAGTATAAGATGATCTTGGCACAACTTTATTTTTTTGGTTAATTAGTTGCTGAAGTTGTATCTCCTTCCTCTGAATCAGTTTCAAGAGGACAAGGAAGAGAGCCATTTGTGTAGCCGATTAGAGTATAAGATGATCTTGGTGCAACTTTCTTTTTTATTGATTAGTTGTTGAAGTTGTATCTCCTTCCTATGTATCAGTTTCAAGAGGACAAGGACGAGAGCCATATGTGTAGCCAATTAAATCATTGGAGAATTGAGGCCTTCATGAAGCATAGTTGCCATAATGAGATAGATTGAATGGAATTTTAGTGGCTGTGTTGATGGAGATTAGTGGAATTTTATGAGAATGATTGTTACTGGTGGAGGAGATCACGATTGGAGTGTCAGGTATGGAGGATTATGATGCCATGAGGAATAGAAAGAGAAGAGAGATGGAAAAAAGTGTTTAAGAGGTAATGCTCTTATGGCAATAGGTGCCCTGACACCATGAAAAGAGTACAAGATTAAAGAAGTAATAATAATTTTTTGGTGAATTGATAATTGATTTACAAAATGAGCAAGATACATAGAAGTTTACAAACTAAAATAAGTTGAGATACTCCTGGATTATAGATAACAAAATGGATAGTGGTGATGATTGAGTAAAAGAAGACTTAGTCTATTTCTATGTTGAAGAAATGATCTATGCCTAAAAAATCGTTCTAGCAAATATAAACTATATAGTATTTACAAAAATCATATGTGAAGTACAACTTTTTATTATAATACACATAGATATGTTTTTACTTTTTTTAATTACTTTAACTTAGAATACTAAATCAAACATTTTTTTCAATCTCTAAAACGTTAAGAAGACATTCTAACAATTATAATATTTAGATAAGAAATTGGAAGATTATTTTATTTCAATTATGTTGTGAGCTACAATTTAAATGACATTGTATCAAGTCTAGAGAGTGTTGTAATAAATTGCTGGATAACGTGGAGGTTATTGTCGGTTATAATAATATCATCGACATAGACTAGCAAATAGACGAGAACATAACTATTATGAAAGATGAGCAAGGAATTATCAGAGACTGAATTATGGAAATTTTGTTGATGAAGATAGGATCGTAATTCATGATATTAGGCTCTTAGTGCTTGGCGTAGGTTGTAGATGGCTTTGTTTAATTGACACACATGTTCTAGATGTTCTTCGTTTTGAAAATCAGGAGGTTGTTGCATAAAAACAATGTCAGTTAACGTACCTTAGAGGAATGCATTGCTAACGTTGAGTTGACGTAATTCCCATCCAAATTTAACAACCAAGGTGAGAATTGCATAAATTGTGGTTAGTTTAATAATAAGACTGAATGTTTTGGTGAAGTCAATAATTGGCATTAGTGAAAGCCCTTGGTGACAAGGCGAGCTTTCTAACTAGATATAGAACCATCTAGGTTGGTTTTGATTAGAAAAATCCACTTGCAGCCAGCAATATTTTGCATAGGGTTAGGAGGAACAGGTTTCCAAGTGTTATTTTTAATAAGTGCATTATTTTCTGCATTTAAAGCATCCCGCCATGGAGGACGTTGAGGAGCTTGTTTGATTGTGGTGCCTTCAAGTAAAAGGGACGGTTGTTTTGAGGTGTGTAGATCAAGTATTTGACGAGGCTTCAAATTTCTTATTTTGGACCTGGTGATAATGACACGAGAGGATTGATGAGGAACTGTAATTGTAGTAGATTGTGGAGAGATAGGTATATGAGGTAAAGGTGATGAGGTTTGATCTTTGGTAAGTGGTAAGTTGTCAGGAGGGGCAAGAGATTCAATAAAGGCAAGAAAAGGTTATGTATTTGTTTGTTGTGGGGAACTAAGATTGGGCAGGACTAATTTTTATGGTTGTGAGTTAATGGTTGTTTGAATGATGGGTAGTGTTGGTAATGTGTTAGGTGAGTGAGAATTAGAAAGAAAATTGGGGTTAAGGGGTGGAAGTGGGTCCTTAGGTGTAGGTATCAATATAGCTTACCATATGGACAATTGTTGGTGAGAGGGTTGTGTAGTACTTGTTTGTTAGAATTTAAAAGGAAACATTTGCTCACAGAATATTACATGGCTTGATATGTGGGTGGAATTTATTGATGGGTCATGACAGATATATGAGTTATGTGGTATGGAGTAATCAAGGAAGATACACAGTTTGGATTGCGTATGAAGTTTTGTAGGAGCATAAGGATGTAAATATGGGTAACACAAGGAACCAAAGGCCTTGAGTTTGTCATTGTTGGATAGCTGTTAAAATAATTGTTCATAGGGAGATTTGAACTAAAGAACGAAAGTGGGCATGCGGTTGATCAGGTATATTGTTGATTAGAAGGTAGTTGTCCAATATTTGATGGGCAAAGAAGCATGGTGAAGAAGAGCAAGTCTTGTTTCAACAATATAGCGATGCTTTCGCTCTGTTGTACCAATAAGTTGAGGAGTGTAGGGTGGGTGAGGAATGCAGATGTTGAATTCCATATTAGGAAAAGTGTATAAGTTTGGCCTTTGTACTCACCAACACCATCAGAGTAAATGGTTCTGATTGGCATATGGAAAAAAAATTCCACTAGATTTTTTAATTTAATAAACAATTCAGTAACTTGGGACTTGACTTTCAATGGAGACATATATGAATATTTGGTGTAATAATCAACAAAAATAACATAATATCTAAAATTATCAAGAGAGAAAGACGGGGCTGAACCTCAAACATCTGTGAAAATAACTTCCATAAGAGAGGAACAAGGAATGGTGGTTATTCCAAAAGGAAGTCGATGACTTTTATTACTTAAAAAAAGTCACAATGAATTGCATCATATGTAGAAAATGAAAAACTAATGAGAAATTTGCAAAGAATATTGTTTGATGGGTGACCAAGTCTGTGGTGCCATAAGTCTCTATTTCCACTTGTGGATATGTGAAGAGAAGTAGGTTGTTGTTGAATTGAGGGAAGAGATGGTCATTCATAAACACCAGCTTTATTCTGAACGCGGACCAAGGATGGCCCTGTAAGTAGATCTTTCACAAGAAAAAATGAGGAAAAAATTCAATGGATGTGTGTTAGTCTTACAAAATTTAGAAACTGATAATAAATTTTGTGAAATGTGTGGTAAGCATTGTAACATTATTTAGTTGAAAGGAATTGTGAGAGGAAGAGAGTTGTGTAGAGCCTATATGAGTGATTGGTATGGCATTATCATCTCCAACAAATATGTAATCAATTCCATCATGTTTAGAATGAATAGAAAGATTGCTCAAATATGAAGTTATATGATGGGAGGATCCCGAATCCACCATCCATGGCTTTTGTTTGTTGTTGACATTACTACTAGTGACGTTAGCTTAGGGCCAATTTGAGTTAGGTGATGGCTTAGAAGGAGAGCAACAATTCTTTTCTATATGGCCAATTTTGTCACAAAGTTGACATATGGGATGAGGGGAAGAGTGATTATTTAAGTTCTAAGGAGAGGATGTTGGGTGTATGTTTTCTATTGCAAGGTTGGGTCTAGTGTTTGATGGCAGATAATTGGTAGTTGAGGTGTATGGGGGTGATTGACATTAAGGTTTGGGTCCTCTTTTTATAGTGTTATTCCATTGTTGTGGTCTCGATTGGGTTGAGCGTTGTGTGAATTGGGCAGTGATGGGTGATGTGATTTTCTTTCCTTCTTCTCGTTTGAGAATGGTATCAAGATTAAAAAAAATTGGCGTGAAGCTCTTCAAATGTCATTGGTGTTTCTCTTACTCGTATGACTGCATTGAGTTCTTTGTAATCATTGCTTAGACCATTCAATATGTGTGCAACAATTTATGCATCATTTAATGGATGACCAATCAATGCCAAGTCATCGATGATAGACTTAATTGATTACATATAATCTAAAATGGAGACACCTTCTTGAGATGTGACATCCCGTTTCCCCTACCAAGGGTAAGAACCCTAAAATTTGGTGT
>JANVCL010000005.1:4736402-4748262 GCA_026546855.1 Erythroxylum incrassatum | reverse complement strand
GTTGAAATTGAATTTGGGCATTAACATGGTCCATTGTTTAGGGCATAACTCCCTCATCCGTGCTCCAATTGAGGTGCTTCTTGAACCAATGGCTTTCTAGGATATGTATCTATCCCTCATTGAAAAATGGTGTCTTTTGGAGTTAAATAGAGAGAGTTTGATGGAAAACAAGTTAAGGGTCGGTTAGGAGAGCATGTTTGGAAATTGAGCACAGTTAGGTATTTTGAGCATATCTTGAGTTATAGAGCTCCGTTTGAGGTCATTCTTGTTTCAAATAAATTTAGATACTTAAGGCTACATCTTTTATGAAGAAGTCAATTTATGGTTTTGATGTTTGACTAGTGTGTGCTCACCACCAATGTGGTTTGACAGCAAATGACCCTTTAGGGCTTTCAGAACAAGGCTTATGTCTCAGGACGTTGGGCACCGGAACCGGGGTCCAACAAGTTGACTTTGCTTCGTCTTAAGTTGGCTCTGCTTCGTCTTAAGAGTTACATCGTCTTAAGTTGACTTTGCTTTGTCTTAAGTTGACTCCACTTCGTCTTAAGAGTTGCATCATCTTAAGTTGACTTTGCTTCATCTTAAGTTGACTCCATTCGTTTGCTTTGTGGCATTTGTCTGTTTTTTGGCATTCATCTACTTTTTGGCAGTCGTTTGCTTTTTGGCTTCGTCTGTTTTCTGGTTCCTCTATAGTTGACCTTCCACTTCTTTTGTGCATTGTTTATCTTGTATAGTCTGGTCTACTTTTGACCCTTCAGATGATAGAATTTGTCTTTGAAGTTTTTATGAAAGTTGTAGATCTCAAAGTTTTCTTTCGAACAGTTTAAGGAATTGTTTAATCCAACGTCTATAGAGAAAGTTATGCCCTTTGTCCCTAATCAAGTTCAATAGGGTTAAGGACGAGTACTGTTTCTATTAAATGTCTGAATGCTGGGCTCCGGAAGCAGGGTCTAGCAAGAAATCTATGAATTAGCTTCGATGAAGCTAGACCAATTATGTGAACAATATAAGTTCTTCAAAGCTATGTTAAAAGGTCGACTTTAATTCAAACAAGCATGCAAGAAGTCATACTTAAAGATCAAATGCAAAGACATGGAGAAATGTGCATGCAATATAAATAAGGAGAAACACTTTTAAAGAAAACCATTAAGAGTTAACCCTTTAATATAAGGAAGAAAAAGAGAGTAAGTTTCTTCAAACGACGTGCTTTTGAAATTAAAAAACTAGATCAATATTATTTTTGTGAACAATTTGGTCATTATGCAAAAATGTGCCTTAAAAAATCTAAAAAAGATATGAAAATCTTACAGTCCATTGAAGCTATGATGCCCATAAGAGATTATGATACTATAAGAGAAGAACCCCTTTTGCGATGTTTCGAAAAACGTCGTAGAATACCTTATGCGGCGTTTTAAAAAACATCACATGAAACGTCACAGAAGGCAATGTAAACAAAAGGTTTCTACGATGTTTTATGAAAAACGTCGTGTAAAACCTTGACATTCGATGACGTTTCAGAAAATGTCACCAAAAGATAGGATATTCATTAAAAACGTCGCGGAAATAACCTAATCCGCGACATTTGAAAGATGTCCCAGAATAGGTACAATCTGCGACGTTTGTTTTCTAAACATCGCGGATTGTAAGAAATTTATTTGTTTTAATTTTACCGAAAATAATTTAATTTTAATAAAATTTTCAATTTTTATAATTATTTTTTCATTTATCAAAAATAATTAATATTTAATAATTATTCAATATAAATTTTAATTTTTTCATTGTTTTCATTTATTCGAAAATAATAATAATTTAATAATTATTTTAATTTTTTATTATTCCAAAAATAAATTTAATTTAATAATTTTCAATTGTAATAAATATTTTTTTCTTTTAGTTTGTTTCAATTTTCTAAAAATAATTTTAATTTAATTATTTTTAATTTAATAAATAACAAATTTTTTAAATCTTATTTATTTAATAAATATTCAATATTATTTATGAAATTTATTTATTTAATAATTCTTAAAATTTTTGATTATATCATTAATTTTAATTATTATTCATGTATAACAAAAATTTAATGCGTACAGACAATTTATTATTTAATTGCAATTTCAAAACATGTCATAATACGATAATTAATATAAACAATGCATCATAAGTGTTTAATATATCATTATGAGTACATACCTAATCTAAACTAACATTATGTGTAGCATATAAAAGTTCCAAGACCTTTTTTTGTTGTTCGACTTCGGTAGTTAATCGATCCTGCATTTCTTTAAATTGTTTAGTCAATTCATCGACTTGAGACTGTAACCCCCTAATTAGCCCTCTTTGACTCCCCTAATTTGTCTCGAAGTCTCTTTCTGACCGAATTCTTCCCTTGTGCTCGAGGCCTAATTCCCATGCGAACAACGTAATCTGATCTAGTGCCCAAGACTTTGTTGCACACTTCATCCATTGTTGTTGGATGACCTTGTTCTATTGAATGTGTCAATTCATGACACATTAACTCTTGAAAAAGAAAGAATTAATTACATACACGTTCTCATTTAAGAAATATTTGTAAATGAACTATGTACTCACCCATTTTTCTTTGCATTCGGTAGTTATCCATTGATCTTTACTTTCATCATAATGAGTATGATACCATATCTTCATCTGGTCACACTCTTCTCGATCTCTGTCACTCTGTTGTATAGAAGTATATTACTAGTAATATGTATTATAAATTTTGAAATGTCAATCAAAGTAAAATATAATTAAAAAGATAATAATTCACAATCTCATGTCGTATCGCTACAAAGGCCTTAGAGCCGGAGTTTGGTCGACATTTGACTTGACTCCTAGCCAATTTGCCTTTCTGACTTTTTCCTAATCGTACACGTAACAAAATCTATTATAACATCTATAAATAACAATTCATAAATACTAAAATATAATCAGTTGTCAAAAAAGTTGTGAAATTAAGTTTTTTTATCAAATAAACTAACCTTTATAGCTGATTGCTCCCAATATTCACATAAATCCATTCACTCTGCTAGTGACATTATGTGACTTAACATCCTTTCCATGCTTGGTAAAATGCTTTTTAAAATTATACCTTTGATCTTTAGATTTTAAAGCAAGAAACTTCTCCCAATATTCACATAAATCCATTCACTCTGCCAGTGACATTATGCGACTTAACATCCTTTCTATGCTTGGTAAAATGCTTTCTAAAATTATACATTTGATCTTTAGATCTTAAAGCAAGAAACTTCTTCACAGCAGCATGCACTTCGTTGTCAGTCCTCATTCCTTTGACTTCCAACTTTTGCTGCAAAAAATTATAAATTATTGGTCAAAGCTTTAGGCATATGGAAAACAAGTACAAATTAGATAGTTTTATAATACTTACGTCTAACTTATCAAATGCAATGTCCAACTCCTCATTAGTAATTTTTTCCATTTTGTTCTTACAGGTAAGGAAGTTCAGGATACCACACCAATCTCACTCAATAATTTGGTGGACTGTATGGAGTTGGTTGGTCATCCTTCAGCAGGGGAGATCTCTATCTCTAATCTCTTACCTATCACCTTATTAATCTTTGCCAATCCGTGTCCTTTTGTGAAATCCCTTGTTTTTTTGTGTCAGTCGTGGATCCTAAAATAGTGAAGGAATAATTTATAATTAGCATATAACATACTCTTAATTGGTTAGATAAATAAAATAATTAAACTTAATAAATTTCACCAATGTGATGTGAAAGATCATACCTGCAGTGCTTGCAGAAGAAGAGTCCACAGTGGGAAGAATAGTGTGATTTATTAGTGTCTGATAATTAGAAGTTGGAAGCATTTCTTGAGAAGTTCGCGAAGAACTAATATTGCGTCGCATATTCAAAATTTGATCATACTTATCTCTAGGATGAGTACTAAGTATAGATGTGACTTCTCTTGGTGTTGGAATAGGCTAACAAGATGCAGGTGTGTGACCTTGTGGCTGTGTACGAGCAGATGGCTCATTAGCTATATTTTCAAACGCTGACAGTACTGTGACTACAATTGTGTCAGTACTAAGCTGCTTAATTTAGCCTTATTCTTCTTCTTAGGTAGACTAGGTTCCATGTGAATCACCTGCATTCACATTGACATTAGATTTCAAAGTAATATTCATCAACCATATTTAAAGAAAATAGCAAAAACTGACATGCTCTCAATAAATGATTCAAAATTCTTGTTTCTCCTCCCCAATCAATTAGTTCAAATCCAACAAAGTATAGTAGTTATAGTGGTTGAAGGTTCGGATGGCAGTCGGATTTGATTAAATTATGGCTAAATTCATAATACTATTCATAAAAGGTTTTGTCAGGAAAACTTGATGGATGAAAAAGAAAGATCAAGAATCTAGAAAAATTTGCAAGATTCTACTCATATATTATTGTAAATGTGTGCATGTATGCATGCGAATTTGCTTTTTAGGGAAGAAACCTGAATAAACTTTCTGTAACTTTTCCATTTGATAACAAAAGAGTAGAGAATGTGTAGATTTAAATTTGTAGATGTAAATTTGCAGATGTAAATTTCATAATATTTTGATATGAAAATGTGTATTGCATTTTCAAGTATTTTGATATCAAATTGCATTTTAAAGTATGTGACCAAATTTGTAGGTGTAAATTTCAAGTATTTTGATAACAAATTGTTCATAAATGAACCCAAGAATCCATATACCAAAACCCTGAAGAGGAGAGGACTACAGTTTAAAACTACATAATAGTTATATACTTTTGTTATAATGTCCTAAAAGTTTTCAATTTTCCAAAACAATTTATGGTATGGATCAAAGAGTGTATAGTATTAACCTCTTATAGTGTTTTAAAGAATGAGAAGGCATTCGAAATATGCAAACTAATTTATCTATCCATGTAAAAGATTGTCATTAGATTATATTATGTTGATGGAAACAAAAGATTGAAATCATCTCCGACTATTAAACTAGAAGATATGATGGTAGCTTAAAGACAGTTGCTTACTATATTGGTGTCACCCCAACAACACTTACATTCATGGGTAGAATAATAAGAAGGTTTGTATTAATTATAGCTGAAGATCATATTCACAAATGCACTGGAGACAAGGATGTATAAGAAAATAATGCAGCTACATCAATGTACAGGTTACCTTTGAAAATAGAGTATGTCAATAAAATAATATATCATCAATTAACGAAGCAATATGCAAGTTCAATTATCCCCTCCTTTCACATGCAAACCTGCTCTTTCAATAACATCTAGTAACTCACTAAATAATATTTCTATAAGCTCACTTAATTGCTCATCAAGCCAAGAAAGCTGCTGGGTGATTTTCTAACTCTAACCAAAATCAAAGAACTCCAATTTAAACAATGTTATATATGAAAGATCATATATCTAGTACCTAAAAATAAGCTCACCAGTATAAAGTTCCTCCATTCCTGCAATTTAAAGAGGAACGATAATTCAACAATACAAAAAATATTCCTCACATTTTAAAATTTCCGAACAAAGGCGCCCTATCATAATGCCCTGTGAATTTGTGAATTTCATCAAGTTCTCATATATGGTTATTGTAGATGATATTTGTGTTAAAGAATACGATCCTCGTTAATGAATTTTTAATTGTACAAGAGAAAGCTATTGACAAAATTTAATTGGGGCTTTGAATGTTGAAATCAAAACTAACTGAAATAGAGCACATATAAGTAAGTAGATAAGAACAACCATCATAAAAGTTTTCAATTCGCATTTTAGTATGCTTCAACCCTGTCAAAGTTTTAGTTTCAAAGATTTCTATGTCTGACCAATTTATTAGTCCTCAAGTTAAATTTCTTAGTTCAAATCACATTTTTTATGTAACTTTTGTTTATGTTCCGAACAAATGACCATACACATGAAGCTAGATCTATTGCCAATAAGAAATAGCATTAGTTCATCTTGACTTACCTTGGTAAATTTTAATACAATTATGTTTTCTAATGAATTAGAAATCCATTGGTCTAATCTAGTTCCCACAAGGAATGATTGCATTAAGTTGACAAATCTGTTATATTTGAATTATGATTCCTAACTTTTTCGCTTAGGACAATAATGAACAAAAAATAAATCTTTTGGGTAAAAATTGGATAAAGCTATAATAAATGACGTTTTCTATGAGATCTTTTCTAATTTTTTGGGCTAAATGTAATAAGTGTTGTATAAATTATTCCTCAAAATTTGTGTTGTGTAAATTATTCCTCCAAGTTTTAGAAGGGTGAGAAACTTCCACATTTTTCTTAAATTCTGTAATTATTCCTCCAAGTTTCACATTTTCTTAACTTCTATAATTTCTAACTTCTGTAATTTCTTAATTTCTGTAATTTCCACATTTAGATAAGTGCCTTGAGAATTTGAAGAAGAAGGGTTATGAAGTCATCTACATGGTTGAGGCCATTGATGACTATGCGATTGGTCAGCTCAAGGAACTTGAAGGTAAGAAGTTTGTATCCACAATCTGTGTAGAGGTACCAAGCCTTTTTTTTTCAGGATGCCTTCATCTTTACGCATCCCTAACTTTGGATATTTCTTTATTACTTTCAAAGAATATCTTGCCTCATTTAGTTTCACTATCCTTATAGAATATGGAAATTTTCTATTCAAGTCAGATCATTGGTCAATTATTATCAAATTTACAAATATTCAGTCATATGTGTATGAAATGTGTCCAAACCAATTGCTTGGAAGCTGACTTGGTGTGATGTCTTAAAAATGTTCATTATCTTGATGTTGGAGTAGGTTCACAAGGAGGTAGTTATCTGATGTTAAAAACCTGTCATTGAAATAACTTTTAAATGTACTTTTATTTATGACGTATATTATGCTGCTTTGATATGAAATTTTGAAGGACTTTTAGAATTGAAAAAAGGAAGAGCAACATTAGCTCTCTTGTTTGGCATAAAAGTGTAAAACACAACAAATTATTTTTCAAGATAAAATTCTTCAAAGACTTTAATTCTCATTTTAGATGTGATCATATCATAGACATATATGAACATTTCATTTCAAGTTCTCAATTTGTTTGTTTCTAGGTTGTTCTAAAGTTTATGGAAGAGCAACTATCTATTTTGGCTTTATACTTTTTCCCCTCAATACTATTTCATACATTTAATATCATGATTTGAATGTAGTACAAATCAATACTTATATAATATCATATACTCTTAACTGATTTTAAGAGTATGTGATATTATATAAGAGTATGTGATATTTTTATATAATATCACATACTCATTAAGAGTATTTGATATTATATAAGAGTATGTGATATTCATATATAATATCACATACTCTTATTCATACATGTAGTTTTACCTTACTTCATTTGATAATGAATCTAATTGATTGTGTCTTTCGTATAATATTTAGTATCAAGATTTAACTTTATAAATAAGCATATATGAGCTTATTTAGTATATGCTTATATATGCTTATTTAGTGTCAAGATTCAACTTTCTTATTTAGTATCAACTTACCTTTTTGCTTCAGGGGATAACCATATTAAGTTTTTCTCTTATACAAGTTAATCCGCAATTCCTGAAATGGAATTATGAACATAATTTTTTTAAGGACGCAGGATGGGCTAGAAATATGTGTTGAACTTAATGTCCCTTCTTCCTAATTGCTGCCACAAAATTTCTGGTATTCAAGGTTGTGAAATGTCATAACACTCTCACCAATATATTATTTATGACTATAGTAAAATTTATTTTTCATTTTCATGCACTTAGACACTTATAATAAGAGTCTAGGAAAAGGGGAAGCTTTGTAGGTCATAGTATGAGTATGTCTTAGTGTAATCAAAGGTGTTTGTGGGTCTACACAATAAAATTTATTGTCACTTATCATTATCATCCTCCATTTCAAATCTACTACAGTAAAACTTTCATACCTTTCACATACCACTCAGAGTCGGACCATCTTGATACTAAATAAGCATATAATAGCATATATTCTTATACTAAATAAGCATATATGAGCTTATTTAGTATCAAATCTCATATATGCTTATTTATTATCAAGATTCAACTTTCTAATGCTACAATTAAAACCTAGAACATTAGCTGATAAAAAAGGCAAAAGGTCAAACTTGGAATTTGCCATGTACAGTAAAACCTTTGCGAGTAACACCCAATTTATATGTATTCACCTCTGAAAACATTTTCAAGATGAAATTGAGAGGGTATAGGTAGTTTTCTGAGGTCTACAATGTGGAATACCAGTTGATCTACCAATCTTCAGACTAGCCTCAAGGAAATATACTCACAGGCACTTTTATTGTTAATTTTTTTATGGTCATATTGGAGGGCCCTATCAATAAGCTATTATGCACTCTTTCAAGGGTAGATGCTTCTAGGAAAACCTCCTAACTGTGAAGTTGTATTTTTCAGACAAAAGCCAAGATTTTGTCTTCGTATTTATTCAAAATTTTAAATTACTAGTTAAATAAAACATATAAAAGTTTTAGCTTTCAAATCAAAATGTTGGCTTTGTCTGAACAATACTAAAATTTTCAAGTTTCAATTTGAATTAGACATTACAACATTTGGAGAAAAATAATTAAAAATTAGGTACCTAGGAAGTTACACTCAAATTTCACATTATTCACTCTTTTATAAAGGTCATTAAGGTTTGGCAAACAGCACACTAGCCACTGATATCCTCAACTAAGGAAAAATGTCCAAGTCTAAAATGAGAAAAGACAATGACGTAAATTTATTAAAAAAGAGGGGAAGCAATGTACCAGCCACTAATATCCTCAGAATAGGGAGATGACCCTATTGGACACTTTAGGTCACTGCTCAGTACAGGGAGATGACCCTATTATTCTAATGACCAAAATACTTCTCCAATACAAGCATAGTCCTCCCAACAACATCCAGGTAGGAATATTTGACCTAAAAGCATCCAAAACACTAGATAATGTGCAAACAACTTAAGAATTTTAAAGCTAGATAATTACCTCTAGATATTGCTCCAATGGAAATGGCACCACAGCTGAAGGATCTTTTCAACCCTTAGGCAAAACAACCTGAAATGTGACAGTAATTTGCACTTTTAAATTTATCAATAGTTACGGATAAAGGGCTATAGGAACATAATTCATAAACATAAAGTGCAGCTATATGAAGTGCAGAGAGTGAAATAAAAAGTGGTGGCATTTAACTTTTATCTACAAATGGAATTAAAGGGATAGTCCAATTATATGAAGTAGGAAAGCAGATAAAGAGGACCTATACATTGCACACTGCAGATAAGTTCCTTGAGAAGTTGAAGAAGAAGGGTTATAACGTCCCTTACATGGTTGATGCTATTGATGAGTATGCGGTTGGTCAGTTCAAGGAATTTGAAAGTAAGAATTTTGAATTTTCTAAAGAGCTAAGTTCTTAAGCGTTTATATATATATATATATATATATTTCAATATGTTAACAATATAACATTATATTAAAATTGATAAAACTTTATGGAATCTACTATTAATGAACATATAACTATAAAAAAGTGTAGCAAAATTTTGTAGCAAAGGACGACGAATTTGAAGGGAAGGGACAGAGGTAAGGTATGGACATGCACATTCCCTCTCTTTCTCTCTCACACACTATATCTGCTAAGCTCATCATCTGTCACTTTCCATGTTTTTAACAATATAAGCAAAACCGAAGCAACCACATAACCCGCTAAGTTCACTTCGCAATAACCTTAAACCAGTAGTTTCAATCTCTCATTTCCCTCTCTTTTTAATGTTTTATAATTATTCCCTTGGTTATTTATGATTGGTCTGTTTTACTGTACAAAGCATTGAGACACGTCACTCAAATGTGCTTGTTTCTAGGGAGTGACATGGATGAAAAATTGCAACTTTGCAAGAAATACCAACATAGGTAGGGAAAGAGAACAAGTTAACTTCCGAGATGGTAAAAAAAGAAGAAAAACAACCAACTAAAAAGACAATAAAAAAGAAAACAAAAGAAAGATCGAGCATGAGCTGAAAATGAACAAGTCAATATTCTCTTCAAATATGCATACAACAATGAAGATAAAACAACAAAGGTTCAATTGCATAATAAGAATTTATTCATCATCGTCGTTGGTGGACTATTCGAATACAATATCACATTCATTCTCACTATTGATTGTCTCTAAGTCATCCAAATCGTCATTCAAATGTTGCTCGGAATTCAATATAACATTATTTATTACATCAAATGCAATATCCTTTCGATCTAAAATCTCTAAGGAACATTCATCGACTTCCACTAGAACTTCGTAAGACTCCTCAACGTCATTTGAACCTTCTTCATTACCATGTAAAGGGATATCATACACACGGCTAACTTCACATTCTTGCATAATCCACCAATTTGAACCGAGTAACAAATCTTCCACACAAAAACTTGCTTCGATTGGTTTGCCAAAATAAATGGGTCATCTTTGAACCAAAACTTAGTCACGTTGATGCTTTTTAAAATGCCTTTGACCCTCATATTCGAATTTCCAATATCGTACCATTTGCATTTGAAAAGCACAACACGTTTACCCCTAACATATTTAAGCCTGATAATATCTGTCAGCAGCCTATAAAATGTAATATTATCTTCCCCATAATTTCCTAACACTACAACACTACTATTTTGTGTAATCCTACGCAGATCACGGGCTTCAGTGCGAAATTGCATGCCATTTGTATTGCATATAGTATACTTCTGCACTAAACTATGAGGTCCACATGCTAATGCATACAAAGACTCAAAGATATTTCGTTCACGGGAGCTAGTTAATGTCGTCATTTATAATAAGAAACGAAAATTAGTTAATAATATATAATTATTAGTGTACACCACGTACAAGCCTTCTTCTCCCCCGATGCTTTAACTATGAAGAAAATTGTTCTCTATGTCTCATATGAACATATAATGGATTTTCTTCCCTTAACTCATCCATTCGCTCACTATGAATCATTAAAAATTCAATAAAAATTATATGAAATATCTCTACTTATTACATATCTTAATTTCACAATAGGTTAAAAAAACTTAATCAATAAAGGGCCTAATCTCATAACAATTCATAAGCACATACCAATGTACAATATCTAACTTATTTGTAGGAAGAACAATTGTTTTGCCAGCACCAATCAGCTTACATTGTTAGAAAAACACTGATATGTCACTACCATCAACCATATCATTAATTCGCTCTGGCACATTGAAGTTGGTTTCAATTCCTTTTAGATACATTGAACAGAATGTCATGCACTCTTTAGCAATATGCGTTTCAGCAATTGATCCTTCTGGATATGCTTTATTTCTAACAAATCCCTTCAGTGTACCTAGGAATCTTGACGAATGATTAACCATAATTAGATAGGCCACTATTTAGTTAACTGTTAAGAGTAATAGGATAAATTTAAATAATACCTCTCAATTGAATACATTCATCTATACGCAACTGGTCCACCAAGTAAGGCTTCATTTGGAAAATGAATAGCCTAATGTACCATGACATCAAAGAATGTTGGTGGGTATATCATTTCAAGTTTGCATAAGATTAAAGTAATCTCATGACACATCTTCTGTACGTCATCCTTATTCAAACTTTATCTACAAATTCGGCGAAAGAAGTCCCCCAACTCCATTAAAACACCTGTCACATCTTTATTCAAGATGGCACGCGTGCTTAATGAAAGAATGCTTCGTAATAGTATATAAAAATCATGAGACTTAAGTCCAATAATCTTCCTTTCATCAACATTAACACATCTAGATATATTCGATGCGTAACAATCTAGAAGCTTCACCT